>CM076580.1:420416085-420640969 GCA_034641835.2 Pinus albicaulis | reverse complement strand
TCGACATTCGGCATTCTAAATTCGGCATTCAGCATTCAGCATTTTTTGAAAGAGGAGAGAATTTTGGTGACATACCGAAGTTACTGCTTGGATGCGAGTAACTTGACAAGCGAGGACGGGTAGCAGCAGGAGCGGCGGGAGCGACAACAACAGCGACGAGCGAAAAAAAACGTGCGTACAATGACAAATGTAAACCATCAACCTTCGCGGGTGATTTATTTATAGAAAATAGTTCGGCTGAACTATTTTAAAAATAAAGGATTAAATTTGAACTTTTTTGATGTCGATTTTCAATTCCGGTAAAATTCTATTTGCCGCCGTAATTAATGTAGTCAATCTAACGGAATGCGAGTTCGTGAAATTCTCAAAAATTCGTAGAACTATTAAAAATTCGGCCAGAGACTATTGTTGAAAAAAAATTTCGATATTTGCGATTGGCACAAAGTGTAACCCGGCTTCACGTTTCGCCCTTCTCATTATATGGAATTGAAACCACCGGATTATGGCTAAGGAGACCATCAATAACACGGAAAACCTAGGTAAGACCCGAGGTTGTAAAGAGTGACTATATCCAAATAATAAAAAAAGTGAAAACCCTTGTGGCCAAAGGCCCTTATACGTTCAATGTGCTAGAAAACGGGTTCATTGCTACCATGGTGACCTATGGTATGAAAGAACACACGGCTGGTTATGATAGTTTTTCCGGATACGTGAAGGCAAAGAATGAACTTTGTGGTCGAGTGTTGGGAGGGTGGTTACCCTAACTAACCGACAAATATGGGTCGTCGAATCACCATAGGAGATGACTGTTGAGGAAGGGGCACATGGAAGTCAATCACCATCTACGTAGATGAGTCATGGGTTGTAAAGCAGAAACATCTAGTGAAGTTAAACCTTGGCACATTTCATATCTATCATATCCAAGTCTCATTTAAGGAGAACGTATATGTATACAAATGAGAACTGAAAATTCAATATCGACCAAGGTATCAATTTGATATCGGAGCGAAAAAAATTGCCCCTGGTCATCATGCTTGTTAAAAGTAGGTTATGATTAACAACAAAACCCCGGGTTTAGCATGGTTATACAATAGATAAGACCCTTATGCTAAAAATATATTATATACGGTAATAAAAAAAAAATTAATGTGTTTTACCTAGATAAATGTGGAAGAATGATGTATGTATGTTACAAATTTGTTGAAAAATTCCAAAACTAATTGAAAGTCAAGGATTTTCTTTTGTGACCAGAATAAAATAATATAACCTTCCATCGGCACTATAATAATAAGTATTCATTGTCTTTGTTGACAAAAATAATATATTTTTTGTGCCTTTTTTACAATGGTGTATGCATCATAATGCACATGTGCACTAATCCTTAGGCATGCAATGGCCATGGCAAGATATTATTTTATGGAAATTATGTTATTGGATTTTTAAATTGTTTGTGTGGACTACTTTTATTTGAGAGTGCAATGATGTTCATAAAATAATACTATATTTTTATTTAACATAAAATCTCATTGCAATTTTTTGAATGATTGGATCGGGTTACCATACTCTACCTATAAGAGGCGACGTAGTCACCTGAACGACCTTGAAGAATGGTGTCTTATTAAATTGCTTTCATATGGTTCTAGCTATGGTTCTATGTAGGTTATAAGTAAATGGTCTCTCCATATGATTCATATATAGAATTCAAGTAAATGGTGCTATTAAATTTTCTTCAATGATTTCTATATAAATTGCAATATTGGTGAATCAATATCATTTATGTATTTTCATTCAAATGTATTTAGAGTTTTAGTCTTTAGAAAAGATTATTGTAAAGATTTAATTTGTAGATAAAATTTTACAATAACATAACTTGACATAAAAGAAATTGTGATATGTGAGATATATATGAAATTTAAAGTTATTTTTCATTTTTATATGAAAATAATACTCTATTTTAACTAGCTGATATCTCAAAGTTAATAAAAAAAATGGAAAATACAACTTCAATTGAAATGAAATCCTTCCTTTCAAATTTAATCCTGATGGGAAAAAGGAAAAAAACCAAAATAAATGGAAAGAAAGAAACATTCGTTAAGTATCACCGAATTTTAATTAGAAAGTTCAGAGGTCACTATTGTGTTTTTTTCCAAATAGCCTAATTTTTCTGCGCGTTTGCACCAGTGTAGTCATTGCTAGCTTTCTTAGTATTAAGTTGATGAAATTTATTATATTTTTTCTAAATCACCTCCATAAAAGACAGGAATAGTTCCAGTATCACGAATGTTTCAGCGAAGTTTAGTCAAAAAGTTCGGGTGTCACGGTTTTTTGGGGCGAAAGCGAAAACTTTGGTGTAGAAAGTTAAAGTATCACGAATTTTTGGCCGAAGTTCACCGACATTTCGGTGAGAGAATTCAGGAATTAATAAAAATTTAAAAGCATTTGAATAGTCAAAGTCTATGGCGGGAATTCACGCCTGGACAAAGCACATCAGTGTCAAGGCACTATTTATAATTTTGTCTTACCGGAGGGAAGTCTAGTTAGTGGCCCTTTTCACAAACTTCAAGCGAAAATCACTTCACTATTGAGAGTGTAGGGTGTAGAGTTTAATTCGTTTTCGATCCACATCGAAAGCAACAACGAAAGTTCATGTCTGTAAATAAAAGAACATTGAAATTACATTTGGCAGGATTAAACGAGTGACGTGAGGTTAAAGGTTATGCGTTCGATAGACTTCGGATTCATTCCACTGTCTTTCACAACGCTGTTGCATCTAAAAATTTAACGCCTTTCGTCTTCAGAGAACTATGGTGACACTCATTCCACTGTAATTTATCGAAAGATTTAATATAATTTATCTCGGTGTTTATATTTGCGTTTACTAATATTTTTTTTGTTATAATATTTGTTTAATAGGTAGAAGAATTAGTAATTATGTGGGTTTGGTACTTGCAATTGTTTGGACCACTATAATTGGTAAGTAAACTATTTGGTCTCCGAGTGTTATCATTAGTATTAATATTAATTTATGTTAGTTATTAATATTAATATTAATATTATTTATTAGTAAAGTTTTTAGGTTTTAGATACATGGTGATTGAGTGTTCTCTTAAAGAATTTTTTGATATGAAGTTATCTGTTAATTTCTCTAAAGCATAGTATTACTTAAAAGGTATGATTTTGTGGAAAAAAAATTGAATAACAATGGCAATAATATTGGCAAGGGCAAGAGCAGATACGGATCATGCTTAAGAGCAGAGTGAGTGCTAATGAATGATTGATGGTGATGGCGCTACATAAAAGTAGAGATGGGAAGGAAGTAAAATTGGCTAATTATTGGTGATAGTCAGGCACAGAGATAGATTATGCTTGTGCATAGGTTTCTTAGGCTTGAGGAAACAAAGTATTTCTTCTCTATTTTCTAATTAATGCAATACAGATAGGAAGGGGTTTTAACCAGTTTCTTTCCCCTATATATATATCCTTGTGTATGTATGTTGAATCATGATGCATGCTTTTGATATTGCTTCTCAATCATGAAATGCTTTCCACATATGAGTAGAGTAGATATGAGTCATATGTTTTAGAAAATTATATGAGTAGTATTGAATCTATAATTAATTTCTACAATTCATGCATTATTATAAATAAGTGTAGAAATTTTTTATTCTTAAACTTCACAAGAAAAAATCATTCAAAATTAAAATCTTTAAAAATATTTGATACTCAGGTAAATAATATACTTTCCACTACTGACTTCCCATCATAATTTAAGTCTTTACATAAGAACAAAAACAAGAATGAGAGGTAAATAAAAGGTGTTTCTCTAGGTCCATGGATAATCGGCACAGTACTAGACCACACCAGTGATATCTGTAGAGGGATGTTAGAGTGGGGAAGCGAACTTGAAAGACAAACTACAAGAGGACGAAATCAATTGTGAATGACGATGTTAGAGTGGAGAAGAAAACTTGAAGGAAAAGCCATCAAGGTAATCGTGTTGTTTTTTTAATGGGGAGGGCACTAACGTCAATGAAACCTTGCAATTTAGATGAAACAACACATGTTACTCACATGTTTTTATGGAAAAATATAATTTTTTCTATTGCTTAATATTTTATTGTATTGCTTAAAAATTGGAAGGAAAAATGTTTGTAATGAGATGCTTTGTTTTTACATTTTATTTTAATTAAATTGTAAGAAATATTATTATAATATTAATTATATTTATAATAAATTAAATATTTTTCAAATCCCAACTCCAATAAAAAACACTATTTGATTTGGTAAGGATATTTCAAAGGTATTTAATTTGGATAAAAAGAAATGGGTTATGGGCTATATTGTTTTTTGGTTGAATACTAAAAATATTTAATTTGTTTTTGTTTTTGTTACGGACTATGTTTTTTGTTTATTATTAAATAATGATGAAAAGATAAAACCTAGGTAAATGATTTCTAAATGATACTCATGAGTGTTGCCTATGCATAATTGTAAACAATAAGAGTGTCTTTACTTATAAGTGAAAATATGTTCCACTTACCTTTGATGTAGAAAATTATTTTGTTGGTAGTGTAAATACCATAATAGAGAGTTCATACAAAAGCTCCATGATTGTAGGATGTAGAATTATACAAGTTTCCATTGGTGGAAATATAACAACAATCCTTTAAATATCTTCCACATTTTATATTGTAGCTGACAAGAAGATCTAATTTCTCATTACTTAGAAAAGTGTGCATATGGCACCAGGAATGTTTGATATGTATAGACAAACTATTGGACTCCATGTATATGGGGCAATGCAATGTTTCTAAGTTACTCCACAAATCCATATTTAAAATGTTATGCATTGTGAAATAATCTATGGCAAATGGTTGTGGTCCATTAAGCAAAGACCTCTTTAAGCAAACAATGTCATCCAAAACCTACTATTGAAGCAACTAATATAAAACAATAGTAGGATTATTCTAATTTTCCATTCTTTGGGCCAAGTTCAACTTGATGCTGGGTAATAATACATTGTCTAGGTTTACAAAAATTATAGATAATTTCCTAAATGAGATAATAATCAATAATAGGGAATACAAATGAGAATAAGAATACAACACAGATTTTGGATGTCACCATATAGACATAGGCCAATTTTTTTTATTAAATATCTTTCATAAAATGACAAAGAATTCCTAAAATGAGGCAAAAGTAATTTGTACTTGTTGTTTCCTCTTAGTGAAAATTCCTCATTCTAGAAAATCAATATTTCTTCAGAATGATTTTAAATCTTTCATTAGTAAAATAAGTTGTAAATTATATCTAAGTCAACTTTCGTCATCTCAATATTTCAATTATTATTTTAATTGTGTATTACTAACTTAACATGAACACACTAAACAGCCTAAATCTAATACAACAATTATCATTTGAAATCAAAGTACGACTTTTCCAATTGGGCCTCTCTTTGCACCTTTTAGGGCAATTGCTAGTTATTATTATTATTATTATTATTGAAGAAAGATTAATATAATTTTATTTTAAAAGTATTGATATTAATAATATTTCCTCCACTGTTATATCATAGTTGGTGCATTTCATGGGTTCATGGCAAGAAAAAAGTTAAAAGTTATTTAAATATTGTAGTTGGCATAGGGGTTAGGAAGACTCATGATGAGAATTTTATATTGGTAAAGCTCGAGGAAAAAAAAGACATTATAAGGTTAAAATTTATTTAAATATTGTGGGTGGCATAGGGAGTTAGGAGGACTCATTATGAGAGTTTTATATTGATAAAGCTGGAAGGAAAAAAGAACCTCACCATTCTAGCAAGGGGATCACCTTACATCTACTTCTCCTAGGATAAGGATAATGACTAGACATGCTTGGAGATTTGGCCTAATAGTTGTTATGGCTCATTGGTTTTTTCTTAGAACACTAATAGTGTTTTTTTCTTCTCATGTTGATTTATGTCAACCTCTCAGCACCACCAACCTGTTTTTATAAGTTTTTATTTACAATATACTCTAGTTAGTTAGACTAGGTCTTAGCAACCTCATGACTCTCCATTTACTTATCTCATTTCCCTTCTTACAGGATAGTAGCAAAAAAAAATTTGGTCTATATAATCATTATTTGACATAATGCAAAATACCTAACATTAAAAAAGAAAGTTATTAATAATAATTTTAGTATTGATAATTCTTATTTATAAATCATTAATGTCAATGTTAATATAAGACTTTATATTATATAATAATATATTTTATGGTATTATTAATATTTTTTTTTGTTTGGGATATTTTTGGCTTTGTTTTTTTTCAATTGTTTTCTTTTCTCTCTATATTTAGGGTTTTTTAATAATTTTTTAAAATGTCTTTTTTTTCATCTCTTTTGTTTTGATGAAGAATTTTTTACTTTCAATGTTGGAGCAACCATGAACCTCACCCTAAAGTAATTGAATCCATAAATTCTCTAACAAAAATACTTTAATATAATAGACTCAATCAATTAAACTAACCCTTGAAACTATTCATCTCTATAAATCTATCTTATCCATAAAATTATTTAAAACAAATACACAGAATCAATAATATGTTGACTTTGTTATATTTGCATAATGAGTTTTTCTAAACCCTTACTATCTTTGTTCCCGTTCTTATATATTTTAGCTATTTCTTACTACAATTTTTCTAGAATTTAAAAGAAATCTATTTGAAAAAAAGTGATCCTTCGGTTTTTTAATGTTACAAATATGTAAATAAAAATGTAAGTTTTAATGTGAGTGATGTAAACGAAATAATAACTTTCTGAGTGAAAATGTGTTAAAATTTTATTAAATTTTGCATAATATTAATAAAAATAACTTTTTTATTAAAATATATTAGAAAACTTAATTAAGGATTTGCTTAATCGTTTGCATCCTCAATACCACCGTGTGAGTTTTCAACCTATAACCTGCTGGATGCTATACTCCACACAAACAAATGAATGATACATAGTGACAACCACACTTACTTTTTTCCAATCCCAGTGCTTTTGCACAACCGCTGCTGTCGTATCAAGTCTGTCACCCATATCCCCTCCATTCTAGTGAGTGAGATTTTCCCGAATTTTGACCCAATTCAAAATTATAGGCAGAAGTAAATGAATGCCGCCTATCCCACGGCAACGCTCACAACCTCTCTTCCAATGCCAGTGGTTTTGCAAAACCACTCCTGTCGAATGAAGTTGGTTACCAATGCCCTTCTCTACACTAAAAATGATATTTTTCCAAATGGATTCGTCTCAAACTCCGGCCAAAACCATGGTAGGAAGCAGCCAAAAATGTCGGCCGAGCTAAATGAATGCCCCCTATCCCACGGCGACGCTCTCGCCCACTCTCTTCTAATCTCCTTGCTTTGCACAATCCCTCCTGTCGTATCGACTTGGTCGCCAAAATCCTTCCCTACCTATTCAGTAACCTGCATTAAAAAATAAATCAAGGAGAGCAGAACACGTTTTGCTCTTCCCTCTTCAATGCAATGTCTCGAACTCCTCTCCCGCACCTTCTTGCATGCACTCTGCTCCTCTTCTGCTGCTCCTCAATATCATGTTTCGCCCATAAATGGAAAAATTGTAGTTCTGTTTATAGATGTGGCGATTTCAGTTACAGCTATCCATTTGGTAATAGATCAAGCCACTGTGGCGACCCTTATTTTCAGCTTGGCTGTCATCCACGTTTTCACCGCCGTCTGCTTAATATTAGTGGAAATGAATATCAGATATTGCAGCCCTATAGGTTGAACGATAATAGCGTTAGCCATAGTCTCACAGTCACTATTAACAATTTCTGCGGGAATAAAGGAAATATTTTAGACAATTACACTCAATCGTGGTGGTGTGGTTCCAAGAATTTTCAAATTGCCAGCGGATACAGCAACCTGACGCTTTGGAGGGACTGCAACCAAAGTAAGCTTCGGACGAAGAATTATACATCACCGAAAATTGAGTTATGTGATAACGTTTGGTACTTCAGTTACAATGGAGAAATAGACTTCAAGCGGACATTTCTCTGTAAAACGCACCTTGAGCTACCAATTAAGAAGGCAGGTCGACTCGTACAGAGATCAAAACTGCGGCGCTTGTTTGATCAGTAAAGGGATTTGCGGTTTTGACGAATCCATAGAATTTCTTTGCTATTGTCCCGATGGCACATCGCACCCTGACAAATGCCCTGGTGAGTTTTGCATAGCCTTCTGTAAATATTATTACAAAGTTTAGTATATTCATTTAATTACGGAAACATTTATTTACATATGAATGTAATTTTATTTTCTTCGGCTAATATATATATATATATATATTATAAAAAAAAGAGCTTCACTTTTCTGTTATTAGTAATCGATAATATTTTAAGAAAAAAAAATTTAATAAGTACAACTATAAAGTATTTTAATGTAACTAATTTTTTCTTTCCTAAATTGTAATTAATATATTATTACTCTTATTATTTTATTATTATATATATATATATATATATATATATATATATATATAATATGAAAAGAACATTTTGATATCTATTAACATTTATCAACTATTTAATTTAAATAATTTTATTAATTTATATAATAAATTATTGTTTTCATTGTTTTTATTTTTCTAGATAATAATAAAAAATTTTATAAAATTATATATATATATATATGATGATGATGATGATGATGATGATGATGGTTAATGTTCACTCGGACCAAACTTTGGTCTATTAGACCAAAAAAAACGAATTATTTAGTTTGTTTTAAAATTGTATTCCTATGCTCAAAAAGCTTGGAGAGAAGTGTCTTGAACTCACTGTAATTTTGACATGTTAAAAGGCCACAAAGGTCGGTATTGCAACAAAGATTATGAAACTGAGATCTAATGTGGGTGTACCTAGGGCACTCTAAGAGAAAGTGATTTTCATCCTCAATGTTCATATTCTCACAGAGATGGCAGATCATTTCCACCCATGGTGTTTTAGGAAGTGCCCAACAACCCATTTCACTATGGAGCGCATGAGAGTTCGTTCTTATCTTGGCTATATTAATTTTTTTCTTTGAGCTAGTTAAAACAAAGAGATACTTTTATTTTCTAGAGTAGGGTTGATGACCTTCTTATAATATCTTAATTTTCTTTTAGCCTCTAAATCTTTCTCACACCACATTTTCTCTTTAAACTTAGAAGTAACAATATTTTTAATGTTATTAATATTTTTCAATGCAACATTTTCGTCGATCTCCCAATAGCTTAACGAGGCCCTGATATCTTTATACAAACCTTGTTTGAGCCTTAGGTGGTTTTGGTTGGAATTTAAAGCTAGCTTAGGAAGTCTATGGTCTCCCATGTTATTGATTTTGTGCTTATACAATAGGAGCCTAGTCATAGCTAGGCTCTCGATAGGGGAAATACCCACTTCTACAAGGAGAATAGGATAGGGTGTATTGCTTTTAATTTTGAAGTCATGCATTATAAAATGCTTATGTATTTGCTCAATATTTATCCAGGACTCTCTAGAGATGCTGCAACCCCAAACCTCACATCCATACAAGATAACATGAGTGACTAAAATTTCAAAGAGGAGCTTCTTTTTATCCCACATCACAAGGTTTGCTGCTTGACAATTATTTTCAAGACCCAAATAAGCTTTCCACCCTCTGTTAATCCTTTTCTCAATGCTATAGTTCTAGTTGAGCCTGTGATGAATGTCAATTCCTAGGTACTTGTAAGAAGACACTTCCTCCAACTTGCTATTGTCATACACAAAATTAGCGTAAGTGTCCTTCTTGGATTTGATGATCATAAATTTTTTTTTGTAAGTATTAACAGTCATACCCATTATAGAGTATAAATCCTTAAGAAGTATTAGTTGCTTATCAATAAGAAATGGGCACCTTGCTAGAAGAACAATATCGTCAGCATAGAGAAGAAGGATGATGACTATTCCATCTAAGATCGTGTCAACACAAGCTACTTCCTCTAAACAACCTTCTAGCTTGTCGATGTAAACGCCAAATAGAGTAGGGAAGAGGGGGCAACTTTGTTTAAGTCTAATATTACACTTAATATCTTTCGACCACCCCTCATTGCTCTTAAACTTGGCAATTACCTTCTCGTATAACCTTATAGTGGCAACGCTTAACTCGAAAGGAACCTTTAGCTCTTCTAATCTATACCATAGATTATTTCTAGGCACCGTATCGAAAACCTTTCTAAAGTCCACAAAGCAACAAAAGGGATTGGATTTATCATTACGACATTCCTCCACAATGATCCTAAGCATAATGAGGTGGTTCGTTGTTGAGTGTTTCCTTCTAAAACCCGCTTGGCCTTTAGCCCGCTTACCTTATATTACTATAATATACATATATATATATATATATATATATATATATATATACGGTTATCAAATGCTTATTTTCTTATCAATATCAAATGGGCACCATGTAAGAAGAACAATATCGCCAGCATAGAGAAGAAGGATGATGACTATTCCATCTAAAATCGTGTCAACACAACCTGCTTCCTCTAAACAACCTTCTAGCTTGTCGATGTAAATCTCAAATAGGGTAAGAGAGAGGGGGAAACCTTGTTTAACTCCGATATTACACTTAATATCTTTTGACCACCCCTCATTGCTCTTAAACTTGGCAATTACCTTCTCGTATAAGCTTATAGTGGCAGTTCTCAACTCAAAAAGAACCTTTAGCTCTTCTAATCTATTCCATAGATTATTTCTAGGAACCGTATTGAAAGTCTTTCTAAAGTCCACAAAGCAACAAAAGAGATTGGATTTATCATTATGACATTCCTCCACAATGATCCTAAGTGTAATGAGGTGGTCCCTTGTTGATTGTTGCCTTCTAAAACCCGCTTGACCTTTAGCCTGCTTACCTTACATTACTTACACTGCATTATTATTATATCTTATATTAAATTATATATATAATAATATATATAGAGAGAGAGAGAGAGAGAGAGAGAGGGAGAGAGAGTTAACTTTGTTTTAAATTATTATTATTATTAATTATGAAAAGAATTAATATATGAATTAACCATATATACATTTTTTAAAAACGTAATAAGATTTAACCATGGAGATTCACTCTCACTTTATTATGGATATTCTTAATTTTAAACATGTTTTCTTGGGAAATACCATGACTTATAAATACCACGTGCACCAACAATCATAACTAATTTTGAAATAGATCTCAATTTTTCATTTATAACTACTAATAAGAATATTCTAAAATATACTATAGAAATTAAATCTCACCCATCTAGTGAGAAAAAATTATAATTAAATTAAATTAAAATAAAATAGAATAAATATAAAAGATGGTTATAAATAGCCATTCCTTAACCTCTTTAATTTATCCAAAATAATATTGTTAGATTTAAGGCTTTTGTGATACATAATTTAGAAAAATGTGTCTTTTGGATTAACCACATCATTAGGATTAGAAAATAGTGTGGATGCATTATTGCTCAGTTATAGCTGTTAAAAACTAGATGTTATTAATAATAACTAGTTTTTAGCTTCTAGTTTTCAACTGCTATAACCTGACAATAATGCATCCACACTATTTATTCATTAAGATCAATTACCTTGTCCCGAGGATTAACTACGTTATCACATTATTTGGTTCGAAACGTCAACCAAATCCTAATGATATGAATAATTCGAAAGCCACATTTTTCTAAATTATGGATCTTAAAAATCTTAGATCTAATAATATACAAATTATTTAATATTATAAAAACTTTATAAAAAATGATTTAAAAATAAAATATTAATCTATCAAAAATTAATATAGTTTTAATTAAAATTATTTAAACAATAAGATAACGATAATAAATTAGAAAATGTTTTAGGTTGAATAGGTTATACAGAGGAATTAACTTCAAGTAAAACTCAAAGAACTCATAAGGAAATAGACAAAAATAGTTGGTTCCCTCTCACTTTTAAAATGGGTGAATACTTTGTAAAGTAGAATCTGATAATTAATTAGCAGATGTTCTAACCTAAACCAGGAGACCTCCACGATGGGGAGAATTTCAACCTGAGGGGGATATTCCAAATAAGGAGACCTCCACGACGCTGCGGCATGAACAGAGTAAGTATACACACACCGAAGTTGACTCCCAGTCCTATCCTGAAAGGTCCATCAGTGGGTGGGTGACGGGGCCCGATGTTGGGTGGGTGTCAAAATCATTTTTTCATGCCCGATTTAAATTCGTTTGATAGTGTGGAGTCCAAGGGGGTTGGATACACGATGTCTGAGCCTTCTCAGTGCCCATACTCTGTGAATGACATCGACCATTCTATGAAACATACTCCTGGATCACCCCCTGATCCCACACATCCCATGTCGCTGAAAAATTCTATTGGTAGCGACTTTGGATTTATGCTACTTATCCAGGATGCTGAATTGGATCCTCTCACGGTCCACACTGAGAAACCGGTGTCGCCCACTATTGCCATTAATCCAGTGTCTATAGCTAATGTTACATTCCGGAGGGGGAAGGGGCGCCCGAGAATAAAGAAGAAACTTATCCCTGGTGGGGTGGCGGATTTAAACATGGATAATTTTCATGATGTGCTAGTGTCCTTAGCTATTAACAGGGTCCTTAGAGCATTAGAGCTCGAAAACAGAGGTTCTTGATGAAGGTGTTCTCACTGAATGTGCGGGGTCTAGGGGGAGGGATAAATTTTCATCATTGAAGGATTTTTGCATAACAATTGCTCCTATATTGATTTTTATACAAGAAACTATGGTAGAGGCTGATAATTCAATATAATTTTTTCATGCAATGTTTCCATCATGGAACATGGTGGTGAAGGACACGGTGGGTAGATCTGGGGGTCTGGCTATGATATGGAACCCCAGATGGGACGCACTCGAAGCTTTTAGTTTCTTTGGAGGCATCATTTTGATAGGATACTTCAGGGGACATAAGAGTAGGGTGCACCTGGTCAATCTATATGCTCCATATAGTGACGGAGGCAATTTATAGATGAAAATGGATGAATGTGGGGTGCTAACTTTGGGGAACGCAATCATAGCTGGCGATATGAATTTGACTTTGGATTCGAAGGATATTTGGGGATAACTAAGCAGAACAGATCCGATGACAGAATATATCGGGGACATGATAAGGGAGGAAAATTTAAAAGACATGAAAATGGAGGTCAGGTGTCCAACCTGGTATAACGGTAGAAAAGGGAAAGAATATATAGCGAAAAGAATCGATTGCTTCCTGGTGAATGAGGACCTACTTCAATAGAAGGGAATGGTTAGGACCTGGGTGGAGGGCCTACTTATATCGGATCTCAGACTAATATTCATGAAGTGGCAATTCGAAAAGCAATCGAAAGGATGTCCTTTCAAATTCAACCAAATTTGGTTGGAGGACATGGATTTCAACAAGCTGGTCATTGACTTCTTTATGGCACATAAGCGGGAAATTGGGGCCTCTACCATGGCACATCTGTCCCATACCTTACATGCTCTCAAGTTAAGGGTCAGAGTCTGGGAAAGGCTTAAGAAGAGGAAATTATTAAAGGAGCTACAAGAGAACTCTAGGGAGACTGCAAAAATTTTCGAGATTATGGATGGTGGACATATGACACCTGATGGTTGGGATAGACTCGAAACTTTAGAGATGGAAAAATGAAAGATTCTGTTGATTCAAGAACAGACCTGGCGGCTCAAAAGCCGAGCTATATGGCTCAAAGAAGGAGACATAAATACTAATTATTTCCATGCATATGCAAATGGTAGGAAGAATACAAATGCCATATGGGAGGTATGTGAAGAAGGGAACTTGTATAACACCACTGAAAATATCCATACTACAGTGGTCAATCACTTTGAAGGATTATATAAGGCTAGAGAGGGTCTACATATAGAGGAACAACTATGGGCGGTGGAGAATTTCCCGCAAATGTTCAAGCCGACTGATAATAATGTGTTGAGAGTTGTAGTAATTGTTGCATATGTCAAATGGGTTGTTAAGAATTTTGCCTGAGATAAGAGTCCGGGGCCGGATGGGTGGACCCTAGACTTCTTCCTCCATTTCTCTGACCATGTGTTTCAGGATATAATAGATATGGTGGAGGAGGCGAGGAAAACCGGTCACGTTCATGGTGCGATCAACTCCACGTTCATCGCACTCATCCCAAAGAAGAAGGGCACAAAGAATTTTGAGGACTTTAGACCCATATCCCTTTGCAACACTTTGTACAAAATCATCTCAAAAATCATTGATGAGCGCATCAAAGGGTTACTGTATCGACATATATCTAGGGAACAATTTGGGTTTCTCCACAACATAATCATTTAGGATGTTTTGGCAACCACACAAGAAATCCTACACAATATTCAAAATAGACAGCTGAAGGCCGTGGTGATAAAAGTGGACCTCAGCAAGGCATATGACAGAGTTGAGTGGGCACTACTTTGCATGATTCTCTATAAGGTTGGTATGACAACTGAGTCGGTGGAGTGGATAATGGGGTGCATTTCTAGGGCACCATTGGTGGTCCTAATCAATGGCGCTCCTTCCAGTTTTTTCAAAGCGGGTCGCGAGTTAAGACATGGATGTTCTTTCTCGCCCCTTATTTTTATTTTGATTATGGATACTTTAAGTATTAATATTAACGTGGCAACGACCATGGGAACTTTCCATGGCATTAAAATTACATTCAATAGGGAGATTACCCATAGTATTTTTGTTGACGATGTCTTAATATTTGGTATGCTCATCAATCATATATAGGAGAATATCAAATGCATTTTTGATAAATTATACATGGCATCGGGCATGATCGCTAATGGAGGTAAATCATGCATTATCTTCTTATATGGGGATCCAGAGATCATAAAATAGGTTCATGAGACCTATAACTTTAGAAGCACTCAACTCAACGAAGGCCTCACATACCTAGGATTTCACCTCAAACCTACCTGATATAGGTGGCAGGTTGCAAATGGCTTATTGAAAAATACTGTAGGATAATTAATGGTTGGTCTCTAAGATGGTTGTCAAAATGGGGGAAACTTATCTTGGCTCAAGCGGTTCTACAACAAATTTCTGTTTACTAGGCACACCTATTTTCCATCCCGTGGACTATCATATCTAATATTAAATCTACCATATCAAACTTCATATGGGATGGGGGTAAGGGGGGAGGCAAATACCATCTGGCTAGATGGGATTGTATTGCTATGCCAAAATGTTGGGGGGGATGGGGATTGCTGGACATTGACACTTTTGGGAAGGTCTTATTATTAAAATCAATGTGGGGGAGCTTTCAATCGTCTGGCTTATGGAGGGACATCATAAGACATAAGTACCTAAAATAAAAGACCCTGGAGACTCTGTTCATCACGGGATTTAAGGGCCCGACACGAGGATCAGTAATATGGAATGGATTTTGGAAAATTTGGCCACTGTTCATGCCATTTTTAAAATGAAATATTTGGAATGGGTATGAACATATTAATTGTGGGTGGAGACATAAGGCATTTTCTAGATCTTAACATCATCGCATCGGAACTATGCAATATAATTCATGGGAAGGGCATATTATTTGTGGGAAAAATTATTCACAGTTGGTAGGTGGGATATCTGCGGTGGCATAAGGAACTCGATTTGGGATTGCAGGGCAATGATGCGGCTGCATGGGGCAGGATCCTGGAAGGGATGAAATACATGGGACTATTATACAAACAGCTAGGGGATCACATAAGTTGGGGTGGACAAATTAAGGAGGGACAATTGAGCACATATAAGAAACTTATAAAACAATAGATAGGATGCAACCAGGAAAGATGGTTCTCAAGAATTTAGAAGGAGCAAGTACAAATCAAGATAATTATTTTCTTATGGTTGGTGTGGAAAGATAAAAATATGACATGGACTAATCTTAAGAATAAAGGTAGGATTGGCCAAAGGATTTGTAGACTGTGCATGAACCATGATGAAGACAACACACATATCTTTTACAATTGTGTCTTTGTGAGACAAACATGGAACATCCTTTGTGCAAGACTAAAATTACAACAGAATATATTCATTTTGGTACAGGACTTCATTAGCTGGTGGTTTGATAAGGGAAAACAATACAAGGCCATTCACTTACATTTTCATTGGAGGATGTGGTGTTGTAGGAACAAATGGATGTTTCAAGAGTAGGGGTGCACACCAGGCTGGGTTGTAGAGCAGGTCATCCAAAGCTGGGGAGGACCGAAGATCATAGATAAACCGCCAAGGGACCTATCCCATAGACTCGGATCCTTTGACATCCATTATCTGACCAATTTTTTTGATGGGGCGGCACAAAAATATAGGTGTGGTTGTGGTGCCCGATTAATGATAAGCCCTTTATGTCACTGCAAAGTACACTGGTACAGGGGATAAGACACAAACACCAGGGAGGAATTATTGGACCTTTGGGGACTTCTTTGGTTTACTAAGCAGTTTTACATTGATAAAATATGGGTATTCCAAGACTCAAAAACTCTTATTGATTACATGAAAACCCTGAATACCTTGGCTCCTAGACATCTTAGAAAAATTGGGGCTTAGTTGCTCGAAAGTTTTCCCTACCCTTTCCATATTATGATACCTTTATGGAGGTCATCGATATTATCCGTTAAGAATACCTTTTCAAGATAAATATTGATATGAATGGTCCATTCTGGAGAGATGAGAATGGAGCTTTGATTTCCCTTTGAATAGGTCGATTTTTTATCCAGGTGGCTCCAAAGACACACACAGGGAAAAAAGGGCTTATGAAAGTTCAAAAATCAAATTGACAGAAACATTGAAAACTCAGTTTAAAGTTGAAGATATTGTCATCCTAATTGCAATGGTGTAAACGGTTCGTCAAACTGAGTTTGTATGCGAAAGTTAGAGCTGGTCAAAGTTCTAAGGTTGACTCGATGACTTGACACATTAAGGAGGCAACAATTTGGAAGTTTCCTAGCGACCAGATTCTAACCAGTTTCGGCGAAACTCTGGGAAAAATTGTGGGATAGTTTATTTTTCTTCTTCAGCCTTAAAATCGAATTTTATTAAAATTGGGGCTATGGTTAATTAAAAACAAAAAAATATAAAAAAAATGGGTGGCAAGCCACCAACCTTGCCACCCCACCATCCGAAATATTAAAAAAAATTGTGATATAGTTGGGTGGCGGGTGGTCAACCCCACCACCCTCGTGGTTCCCACTCTACACATATATACAAAACCGTATAGTGGTTGGGTCAGGCCATGTGGAAGCGGACCCGCCCACCACAAACAACCACACTCCCATATTAATGTTAAGCACCAGCAAATAGGATGGGCAAGCTGCCCAATGTGGGTTTGGCCCCCCAAAACCAAATATACGTTGGGCTTTAAAACCAATACACGCAATTTTTGGAGGGGGCAGGGTTTGACCGCGTGACCTCCTCTCCACCATTTTCGAATCTAGCCATGGCGCCAATGGAGGGGTTTTGAAAACTCCACCCAGCAATTTTTATATAAACCAGTCTTTTTGCAGTGCACCCAGGGCAGGTTGGAGCGGGCATGGAGTTCTAGGTTTAATAATATTTTAATTTCAGGCAGGTGCAGAACCATGAGCCATATGCAGGGGCTCTGATACCACTTAATCCAGGTAAATTTTTCATACACTTTTAACCAAGACCTTTTCCTTCGTCTGATGTGTTATAATTGCATTTTATCAAAGCGTTAATGAACACACGTGCATATATAATTAAGAGGAAAACATGTCAACAATCATACGACAACAAAACATGAGGTTTAATAATGGAGTTCGTCCAATGTGGACTATGTCTCTGGGCCTCGGTGTCTCGATTGTGTTGGCCGCTTTATTCAGTGTTGTAACTAGTGATAATGTACATGGATGTTGTTTACTTGTCATAAAATGAAAATCCCTCAACATGAGTGGAAAAGTCTCTCCATGAGATGTTCCATTACAAGGAACTCTCACTCATCACAAACCTCCTATTAGCACAAGATGGCTTATGAAAGCTCAAAAATCAAAATGACAGAAACGTAGCAAATTGAGTTTTAGGTTGAATATTTCGTCATCTTGATTGCAACGGTGTGAACAGTTCATCAAACCGAGTTTGTATGCGAAAGTTAGAGCTGGTCAAAGTTCTAATTAGGTTGACTAGATGCCTTAACAGGTTAAGGAGGCAGCAATTTGGAAGTTTCTCTGACCGAATTCCGGCCAGTTCTAGCCAAACTCCGGTCAAAATCTTGGGATGATTTATTTGTCTTCTTCGGACTTAAGACCAAATTTTATTAAAACGGGGCTGTGGTTAAATAAAAACAAAAAATATTAAAAAAAATGGGTGGTGAGCCACCAACCCCACCACCCCACCATCCAAAATATTAAAAAAAAAATGCAATATAGTTGGGGGGCGTGTCGTCAACCCTGCCACCCCTGCAATTCCCACTCTACATATATATACAAAACCGTATAGTGGTTGGGTCAGGTCGCGTGGAAGCGGACCTACCCATCACAAACAACCACACTCCCATATTAATGTTGAGCATTGACGGATAGAATGGTCGGGCCACACGATGTGAGTCCAGCCCCCCAAAACCATATATAAGTTAGGCTTTAAAACCAATACACGTCATCTTGTGAGGGGGCGGGGTTTGACCACCCGACCTCCTCTCAACCATTTTCGAATCTGGCCATGGCACCAGTGGAGGGGACTTGAAAACTCTGCCCAACAGTTTTTATATAAACCCGTATTTCGGCAGTGTTCCCAAGGCAAGTTGGAGCGGGCATGGAGTTATAGGTTTAATAATATTTTAATTTCAGGGAGTTGCAGAACCATGAGCTAGATGCAGGGGTAGTGGAACCATGATTGATCATCATTTCCAGAGGGGCCAAAATTTTCCAGTGTCCAAATTGGACAAATTTTATATAAATTTTACACCTCTCGATGACATTAACCTGATGGCGGTGTCAGTTTCTGCAACAGAGGTCTCAATTTTTCGGCCATATTCCAGATGGGGATGACGGTATCGGATTTTAGCATGTGGAAAATCGATTTCTTTCCATTCAATGCCATGTTTGTGATGTTGCTTTCAAATCCAACGATTGAGCAACCTATTCTTCAGCCAGCATTAGAGTTGAGGTATATGAAGTGTTGTTGTCATGTAATTCATTGATTATTGTTGTAGGATGCTTTATGTCACGTCAATTGTTGCTTTATGTAGGATGGGAATTCTTCATGTTTATTTGTTGTTGTTGATTCATGCTGATGTAAGATGTGGAATATTTATGTGTATTGATGTGGTATGTATTTATCATGGATGGTGATTTATGTTGTGAGATCTCTTTGTTGCCTTGATGACAGGATACTCTTTGTCACCATGTGTGAAGTTATCATGTTGATAGGAGGTTTGTGATGAGTGAGTGTTCCTTGTAACAGAACATCTAGTGGAGAGACTTTGTCACTCATGTTGAGGGATTTTCCTTGTATGAAAATTCAACATCATCCATGTACATTATCACCAATTACAACACTAAATGAAACGGCCAACACCATTGAGACACCAAGGCCTGGAGACATAGTCCACACTAGATGAACTCTGTTATTAACCTCTTGTGTTTTTTTCATATGATTGTTGACATGTTTTCCTCTTAATTATATCTGCATGTGTGCTCATTAATGCTTTGATAAAATGAAATTCTAACACATCAGATGAAGCAAAAGGTCTTGGTTAAAAGGGTATCAAAAATTTACTTGGATCAATTCTCATAAGCTCTACTCTTTTTTGCATCAATGTCATGAGTTAAGACTAGTTCACAATGTTGGGTGGGTTTATGTGGATGAAGAAAATTATTGGATTTATAGACTACATGGTGGTTGGTTAATTAGAGTCTCCTATAAAATTTGAGTCTTTGCCTGGTTTGTGACTTATCAAGATCTCCCTTCCAAAGCTTGGTTGGCCACAAGTAGCTCTATTGATTTACAATGCCATTAATGCTCAAGATTAGAGACAATGAAGCATATTTTAAGTATGTATTTGCAAGATCTTGTTGGGCTTAGGTTCAATCTTAATTGGCTAAAATTTTGTCATTAGGGGAATTTTGAGGTCTAAAATGGGCCTCTTAAGGAAATTATAAAATAATAGTGGAAATAATAAAATAAGATTAGATTACATCATCAAAGTTAGAGGAAAAAAAGAAACAATTACCCTTTCAACTTGTATTTTCAACTTATCTCTCTATGGGTTTACTCAAATTTCCAGTGGTAACACTCATTGGATGTAGAATTTGATTCATCATCCAAGGAGTACCCATGTTGCATACTTTCGATGGAACCTGCGACACGAAAAATGAGAAATACATGAAAAACATTATTGCAATCATGTTTTTTCATGTATTTCTCAATTTTCGAGTAGCAGGGTCCATCGAAAGTTTTCAACATGGGTACTCCTTAGATGAGGAATTAAATTTTTCATCCAAGGAGTACTCCCGCTCGAAATTTGAGTAAAACCTTAGGGAGATAAGTTAAAAATATAAGTTGAAAAAGTAGTTTTATTATTTTATTATTTTTTATTATTTTTATTTTCTACCCAAAGAATGGTGAATCATCCCCCATAGTTGCAATCATCATATTGAATCGTATTGGTTCTTATAAAGTTTATTTTGGTTGTACATTTTTCTTAAGAGACCCATTTTAGACCTCAAAGTTCTCTAATGTAGGGCTATTTACATTGGCAAGAAATTGTGTTGGAAGATTCTAATTTGGTATTTAGGAACTCCTAGTCTAATAATTTGCATTCTTTAAGAGTATCTAATTTATATACTCTTTAGAAACTTCACCAAATATGAATTTTTTTATGATGCCATTGTTTTTTGAGTGTTTTGTGTCAATTATGGTGTAATGAGGTATGTATGCAACTTCTAGGAAACGTAGTCTTATTGATTAATGATGTCAAAATATTAAATTTGAATTCTTATTAAAATTTATTCTTGTTTTAGTTACTCTTAAGAAGAGGATACAAATAAAAACATAGATGGAAGAAACATTAGTTCATGTATCACTAATGCTTTAGTCAAATTTTTTCAAAATTGTAGTAGGTGTCACCATGGTTTTTTTTTCCAAAATGTATAAATTTTCAATGTTCTTTTGTTTCATCTAACACGAAAGGTGGAATGGAACACAAGACTAGTTAGGGTTTGAATTAGTGATGCCACAAGGAATGCCTTAATAGTGCACAATACCACTAATTGATGCTTCATTATTAAGTGAATAAATGTTTTAGCCCATCAGGCTAGGTCAAATGTTGGGTGTAAAGATGTTTTCCAACCAATATAGGGTCCTCGCCTAGGTTTGAAAGTTAGTTTACTTGTCTAGCGAGGTTTGTGGGTGGTTAAGCAATTTACCTATCTAAGGAGGCTTATGGGTAGTTAAGCGGTTCACATGTTTAAGAAGACTTGTGGGAAATTGCGCTAGGCTCAGAAATATAGTGGGAGTCCCAATTAATCAATCCTAAAAATCCTCCATAATAGGTAGCAATTCTACTTAAAAAAAAGGTTAATTTAAAATTTTTATTTGAATTTAATGGAATTTAATATAATTTTTTTAAATGACTTTGATAAGATTAAAATACAATAGCTCCAGCATGTTGTCTAACTATTAGGCATTGAAAATTTTAACAATTACAAAAAATCTCTATATCATTCAATTTTGACATGAAAATATGCAGGAAAAATATCTAAAACGAAGTGTAATGGATAGACTATGGCTTACTTCCAATATCATTCAATTTTGACATGAAAATATGAGGGAAAACTATCTAAAACTAAGTGTAATGGATAGACTATGGCTTATTTCCAATATCACGATTGCTGGACTGAAATACAATATCACGATTGCTTGACCAAAATTTTAGTCAAAGAGCTAAGGAGTCACTATTTACTAGCCAAAGGGAGAAACTTTTGATGAAAAGTTCAAGTATAACTTATTTTTGGGCAAAGTTCACCTTGTAAAATTCTTTCGAAAGTTGGACAAGGTTATCATAAAATTCACCAATTAATAAAATTTACGAGTTGAATATGAGAAGATGAAGGTAATTATGGTAACTGCAACTGCAGAATTGGCCTTCAGATGGCTGGTGTCAGAGAGGGATGACAGACCAGTCGTGAATGAAGTTGTTGCTGAACATACATCTCTGTGTGGTTTTAATCCAAAGGAAATATCTAAATACCTCTATTAACATATTTAGCTCGAAATTTTTTACGCCATTACTTGTACCATTGCCAACCGTGTTTTTGTGATATTACTATGTTATGAACAAATATACTTGTACCATTGCCAACAGTGTTTGTCTGATATTAGTATGTTATGAGCAAATATACTTCATTATTGTTTCTAGTTCCTGCTGGGCAGTGATGGTTGGAGTGCTGTTTGAATTTTTTGTTGTTTAATTTTTTTATTTTTTTAATAAGGGTTTTGAATTTTAATTTGTAAAAATAAAATTGGAAAGGTCATTTTTAATAATCAAATAGGTAAATTATCTTTATCATATTTTTCTAAGCAGAATATTCTGTAATAAAATAGAGTTGAATTCATTTTATTTTTGAATAGTGATTTAATTTTTCATTAATTTGAAAAAATTACATTTAAATTTAGGATTTTGGAAAATTGGAAAAAATTAATATTTACTTTTTATTTTGTGATTGATAAAACTATATGAAATTACTAATTTTATTTTATTTTACATAGATGTAGTTTAAATTAAATGTTTGGCATTTTTGTTTTTTGATATATTTTTTTTTGAGTAAGATCATGAATTCTTTTTCTTAAAGAAAAAGAAATCTGTAATTTTATTTATTTAAAATAAAGTTACAAGCTTCGTGGCATTTCATTGGCTTTGAGGCTCATAAAAGATTTAGCGTTTTATAAAAAAGTCTTTCTCCCATAGCGTTTTATAAAAAAGTCTTTCTCCCATAGGGTAATAGGAAGACGGTAGTGTTTGATAAAAACTCTTTCTCCTCTGGTGATAGGAAGATGGTAACTATTCACCTTTTACAAATGTAAAAAGCTATATAGTTAGCCTTTTTATATATTTATGAGAAAGAGTCTTATAATCATTTTAGATATCATTTACAAAAAGTATAAGTGTCATGAAATAGAATTTATTTAGACCCAAGTGCCAGGAAAATATTTATGTTGTTGGTCTTTTTCAATTTTTCTGACTTCAAATGTTCTTTCTTGCGGATCTTGTTCCTCTAAATGTAACCAAGAATTGGACTGAGAGCATAATTGTGAATTCTAGCAACTCCTTTTACCTAATTTATGACTATTTGAGATTCCCCATAGCCATCAATAGAGGTGAGAATTTGTGAGAGTATAATTGCAAATTCTAGCTACTCCTTTTACCCAATTTATTTCATTTTCAGAATGGGCCAATAGACATGGATAGAGGTGATTCCCTATGAGATAACAATTTGAAACAATAAGTGGAGAGTAGGTTCATTTTTAGGAGCATTTCATGCAATGGCTAGGCTTTGAAAAAAAATATTGAGAGCAAGTTCCTTGCTAGAAGCATTTTATGCAATGGCTAGGCTTTGTGAAACAATCTATGTTAGGCTTTGAAAAACAATCTTGGTTGTAAAAGTGGCCTTGTCTTCAAACATGGAATCGTTTCTTTCTAGTCATATTCCCCAAGCCAAAATTAAGGGGAGGGACATATGATGAGATTATTCTGAGATGCTAGTTATAAAGAAAGGCATTCTTCATTGCTTGAGCTATTCCATGCATATGAAGTATGAAGAAAGGCATATCATGGTTAACCTCTTATATGTGGTTATACATAGAAGTCATTGCCTCATAGACCTTCATAGTATACATGCAGAATTAACTTCAACATGAAAATACAATAGAAAATAGGGTTTGTTCATTATACATTGACAGTTAACTACAACGTACAAGGTAATTACATAAACATGAACCAAGAAATTTGTCCAATTCATTCATAACATTCACCACACATTCACCATCAACATAAAGTCTTTAAAAAACATGATCATAGATCTTGAACAAATCTCATGGAGAGATCATATTTTATTAACAATTCAATAGAAAAATGTGCATTAATTTCATATCTCCGACAACAAAGACTTAGTAATCGGATGTTCATATTATACTACTAGCTAATACCATACAATGGAAAAACCACAATATCTATAGAATGACACTATGTGAGAGCCTTAATACAATTAATTCCATAGAATCCATCAATAGAACGAGATGATATTAGACGATACAAAAGAGAATGGGGCATAATAGAACAGAATTTCCAACCATTGAGAAACCAACTAAGCAACATATAATCAGTCGAACTGTTGAACAAAAAAACCCTTAATCATCAACAACCATCCTGTATATAGGGATAATTTTCCATATAAGGCAGGGGGAATATTTTTCCAACTCACCTATATCAGTTTTCCTCGTATGTGTAAATCCTCAACTGTTAGCCACACTACACTTAACAGAATAACCACCTTAGCCCATATCCAACCAACCTGCATGGTTGGCAAATACCCCGTCGGCTGAGAAAAAATTTAGTTACCATGCATTAGTGTTTGGCCTTTGTTGCACATATGCACATTCTATTAGACCTTTGCGTAGTGTGAAGTGCGCAATGTCAATACTCTTTTGCGCAGTACCTCCATTCTTAGGAAAAATTTTAAGAATTTTCCATGCATCTCTTCTTTGCCCCAACTAAGGATATGATAAAAAAAAATAGATGGAAGAAACATTACTTCATGTATCACTAATGCTTTAGAAAACATTACTCAAAATTGAAGTAGGTCTCACCATGGTTTTGTTTTCTTTTTCCAAAAAGTCAAATTTTTTAATGTTTTTGTGCTTATGTAGCCATAGGATGACTTGTAATAATCTAACATGGAGTGGAATGGCACACAAAACTAGTTGGGGGTTAGATATAGCAATGTTACAAGGAATACCTTAATAATGTATCATACCACTAACTGATGTTCAAGAATATTAAGTTAATAAAAAAATTTCCCATAGGGCTAGGCCTAAGGGTGGACATCGTATGTTGGAAGGAGTTTTCCATCCAATATAAGGACTCCGCCCATGTTTAAAAGTCAGTTTACCTGTGTAGTTAATGTTGTGAGCAATTACTCTAGGCTTAAGAATATAGTGACAGTCTTATAATAGGTCTTTTGGATGAGAGGTGGGAGGTCTACTATTTCTCTTCATTTTGAAAACAAAAAGTTAATAAATTTTTTATTAATATAATGGAATTTCTTATAAAAATGTTCAATGACGAGATACAAATACATTAGCTACGAATCTCAGGGTTGGAATTTGGATTTCTCTTTACACGTCAAACAATTAATTTTTGACGTTTTGGATCTTTATGCTTCTCATCAATTAACATTATGTTTAAAAAAATTTCCTTCATGAGTGATGTTTTGAAAATAAATTAACCCTTCACCAATAAAAGTTTCATTTAAAAATTAGTCTTCAATAACACAGTTATGCTAAAAATTTCCACATATTTAAAAAAATGACCATAACACACAAATGACTTATCAAATCTTAAATCTTGGTTTGAAATTGCATGGAATATTCACAATAAATTCTCTACAATACTTAATCAAATGTCCTTGACCGAAACATGCCATAACATTTGTATATGTATCAAATATGAGGAGATCTTATGGGACATATAAGATGACAAAGAAGTAAAACTATTGAATTTGTCAATAAAAACTCAAAAGCAGATTAATTAATATGGTTTATGCTAACATTTACATAACATAATATATACAAAGTATATTTTAGCATTTTTTTGAATCATAAGATATACACTAATATTAACCAAGATTGAACGCATAATATCTAAACCCTTTAAAAATTAAAATACTAAACTTATAACAAATGGATATTGTGAAGATTGAAGACATAATATCTAAACCCTTTAAAAATTAAGATACTAAAGTTATAACAAATGGATATTGTGAATCTCTTAACGTCATGTTATAGGCTTATGCTATAATTTCCTCCTTCATTATTACATTATCGGAGAGAAAATACTAATAAGCATTAAATGTGGTAAAAAGACACTTTTCTCAAATCCTCCCTTCTATTTATCACCAAAACTTAGTGAAAATTTCAAAGGAACTCGGCTAAGTGGTATGGTTCACGATTTGTGTCATAAGTAGCACGGGTTCAAGTCTCCAGAGATATGTTGGATCTTGTGGCATTTATGAAATATTGGTTCTACCAGGTGGAAAAATCAATATAGATATATATTATTGTACATATATATAAACAACTAAACACGCAAAAACATATACAAGAAAACAAATGTTCCTTGAAAATTGACAAATAATTTTCATTACATCTCTGATTGGGATTCTTCTAGTTATTTTTTGTAACAATTGAACGTCTAACCCCGATGCAAATAAATATTGAATTATGTTTGACCCCTGAGCTTTACCAACTCAACTAAAGGTGAACCTACATTCATCCCATCTCTCAATGGGATGATTCTATCTATTCTAGACTCTAGTTAAAATAGTCATTCTTTACCCAACAAAACATATGCTAGAATAGCCTACCTAAATCTTACCTTACTGAGCTGAATCTAATGTAATCGAGCCACCTAACCTAATCTAGTATATCCTACCTTGACCTATGCTAGCCAACTCTATCTTAAAGTACATAAGCTAATCACTAACCTACAGAGACCAACTTATTCTTTCCTACCATAAGCTTAAATTGAAAACCCTAAGTCTCAATTTAATGTTTAAATACTTTATCCCAAAACTAAAACTATAGTGGATCCATATCCTAAACCTGAGACAAAAACTTCCTCATATTGTACTTGCTTAAATAAAATGATAGTAATTCAATGAACACATATATGATGTAGCAGTATACATCTTTATTCAAATCCACTTTTTAGTATGGAATAAACAATCATAGGCCCATAATGTGAATCCATGTAACAATTACATAATATAATAAAAAAATACATAGTAAAATAATTGATTTAAAAAAAAATGAAAATAAACACATCACTCGTGCAATCACTTACCACATGAGACATCTCATGTTGCTAAAATTACAAAAATCATAAAAAATAGAAAAATTATAATTTAGTTTAAATTGTTATTATTATTAATTATGAAAAGAATTACTATATAAGTTAAACATTTATATATTTAAAAAGCATGGAATAATATTTGTAAACATCTATATTCACAATGGAGATTCTTAATTTCCAAATTGACTCAGTTACAATATCATAGGCCAATAAGATGACTAGTAAGTACACCATGTTCATAAAAACATAAATCACTCGATATGATGCTTGTTTATATGATTACTTCTTTTAATTAATCAATTTAATTAAAAAGAAGAACATGTCATAGAGATATAAATATTCCATAAAGGTTAAATCTCTACCATCCACCAAATAATAATTACATTAAAAAAAATTGTTCCAAAATAAATATATATATATAAACTTCATTAAAAAAATATAAAATATAAAATTATATTTAAATAAAAAACTAAATATAATAAATATATAACATAAATATAATTTATTTTGAAAAATAAAAATCACAATATTACCTATATTTATAAATATGAATTAAAATATGATATACAACATAAATAAAATAGTTAAAATATGATATACAACATAAATAAAATAACTTTTCAATATACAGTATTAATTAACTAGATAACAAATTTTAAATGTTTAAATTAAAATAAAAAATATATTAAATAATTTCTTTAACTATAAAAACATTACAATAAAATTCTAATTATTTAAAATTATTCCAATTTAAAATTCTAATTCTAGTTCTGTACTCTTATTCATTAAAAACAAAACCGTGGTATACCAATATAAATCTTCTTCCCCTTTCATTATATATTTTTTATAAATTTACACAGCGAATGCATGATATATAATCAGGTATATCCTAAAAACTACCTAAATGTAATAAATCAGTGCGTAAATAAAATATAGAAAAACAGTGGGTTAAATCACTATCTCTGGCACATATCTTGCATCTAGTGGAGACGCAGTAAAATACGAAATTCAACAGAAAATAATAGCAGTGAAAAACATTGTTACGTGTATAATTAATGTTTACTAAATTCAACAGAATATAATGCGATGAAAAACATTGTTACGTCTATAATTAATGTTTATAATTAGTAACTAAGTATTTCATATTTCAAAATATATAGATTTGAAAAGATATTAATAAGTCTCGCAAAGAATTCAATTGTCAAAAATACGTTATACACATTTCAATGCACATCACAAGTAACGGTAATGAAAATATTTTAGCCGTATAATACGGGTAAAATGGGTTATGACGGGCAAAATGCCCGTCAAATTCCAATCCTAGCCTACGATATCACAATTCAAAAATAAATGAAGAGAGAGCGGAAGACGTTTTGCAGTTCCCACTTCAATGCAATGTCTCGAACTCCTCTCCTTCGCCTTCATATATGCACACTGCTCTTCCTCAATATCATGTTTCAGTAATAATTGCACTTCTGTTAATAGGTGTGGCAACTTCAGTCAACTTCAGTTTCAGCTATCCGTTTGGACAGAAACACAGCAGCTGTGGTGACCGTTATTTTCAGATTGACTGTGATCCAGGTGTTCACAGCCCTTTAATAAATATTAGTGAAATTGAATTCCAGATATTAGAGCCCTATATCTTGGGAAATCATAGAATTAATCAGAGCAGAATGGCTATCAACCATTTCTGTTCACAGCCCTTTAATAAATATTAGTGAAATTGAATTCCAGATATTAGAGCCCTATATCTTGGGAAATCATAGAATTAATCAGAGCAGAATGGCTATCAACCATTTCTGCCACAGTGAGCAAACTTTTTGTAATAAAAATTCAGAAGTAGATTAATTGATATGGTTTATGTTATTATTTATATAATCTTAAGACATATTATTAGATATAAAGATAAAATATATATTTTAGTATTTCTTTGGATCATAAGATATAAACTAATATTAATAAGATTGAGTGGATAGTATCTGAACTTTTATATAAAAAAAAAAAATTAAAAAAAAAAAAAAAAAAAAAAAAAAACTAAATTTATAATAAATGGACATTGTGGACCTTTTAACATCATGTTATAGGATTATGTTATGTTTCCCTTCTTAATTATTACATTCTCATACAATATTGAAGCTTGAACATGTGTGAAGTACTAAAAGAAAACTGAAATAATAATTTGGGTGTTTTTTTAACCAACTCCAATATGCCTCATGTTCCAATGCATTGACGGATTGATAGGTATAGGGCACACTGCTAACATGTTTTCTTCTATAAAATATCTTAACCTGCCTTGTTACATATGTTTGTATTATGTACAATTGTGTAGCTATATTTAATATACTTCGAAATACATTTTCAAAATAAAATAATTTAAGGGGACCTTGATGCAATGCTCCTTGTATAAAGATACAGCAATGCAATGGTCTAAGCACACTAGAGCATTGATATGTTTTTTGCATATTGCACAACAATCCTTTTAAAACTTATTATACTACACATTGTATCACTTGAATCAATGTAGCTACTTTATTTAGTGCATTAACCTTTTTTTAATCAAATGTTAGTGTAATTTATTATGCATGGTATTGTACACTTGAGTGCCTCTTCTTTTTAAATCGTCATTTTAACAAAATTTAGGTTTCATATTAGCCCTAAAACTAGCATGTATTGGAACATGATGTACATGTGTCTTGTATTTAACAACAAGCATAAGGAAAATTATGTGTGTTTTACTTATTAACAAACATAGGGAAAACTATATGTTTTCATTACCATGTTGCATCTTTTTCAATGTATGTATTTTACCAAAATTGAGAGTGGGAGGATATATAACTATCAAGAAAAAGAGGAGTCTTATGAAAATGTAATTGTCAAGACTTTAAAGGTTTATGTGCTCAAAAAACACTCTACTAAGAAATTTTCATTGTCTATTCACCTCCACTAAAAAGATAACAAGAACAAGTGTGTTTGCTAAATTTTTTATTAATTGGTGTTTTCTTTGTAGTGATTGGACCCTTCTTTGTTGGAGGACATACCCTTAGTTTCTATATGAGGAGCTCAAGGTGTCATGAGAGTCATTAATATTATTACCCTCTCATAGGTCTTATGGATATGGTGCCTAAGCCCAACTTGTAATTTTTATGGTGGAAAGTAGGTATATATGTTTTTGTCTCCTAATATTTGGTGTAATTTAATTGTTTTATATTTTGATTTTTTTTGTCAAAATTTGATGATAAATTTTTAGGAAAAATTGTAATTTTCCATTATTTATATTGTGCTTTTGAATACATAAACAGATTGAATGCCCTTAAAAACCTTTGGAGCACTTAAATTGAGTGGAATATATAACTAAAATTTATAATCCAACAAATCCATTAACCACAAAATTTACTCAAAAAAATCAAAACATGAAACAATTAAACTACACTATTACATTTTAATATCATCCTAAATTTCACAAAACTCTTAACCACATATAAAAGTATAAAATTATATATTTTGTAAAAAAAGGAAAGAAAATTACTAACTAATATATTGAGATTCCATTTAATGGTAAATATGAAAAAATAATTTACTTATTTTTTCCAAATTTGTTTTAAGCTTAGTGTTTTGATATATGAATGCTAATATACCTTTTGCTATGGGTTAATGAAAATTTTTAATATTGTATATGAATGATTAGTTTTTAATGATTAATGTTTAAAAATTTAAAATAGAAATAAATTTATTTTGATAACTAATAATAATTTAAATATGAGGAATTGACAAATTTAAAATCTGTACAATTATATTAATAAATATGATTGAGATATGTTAATCATTATTTTTTATTTTATAATTTGTGTGGTGATTTTATTATTGTATTAGGGAAATGTAAAAAGGTAAATATTGATAACTAGAAATTGAGATAACATATCAATATATTTCATTTATGACCATTACATAACTATTTAGATTAACATATAAATAAATATAAGGATCTTTTATAAAAAAATTCTATCAACATAAATAAAAACAACTTTTGATAAAAAGATCTCAACAACTTTCATAACAAAAATATATATATAAATTTTTTATATAGTAAAATTAAGTGTTATACATAACTATATTCAAATTTATTTTATTGTTATTTCAACAATGTAACTAAGGACAATTGTTATTTAAGAGATGTAACTAAAAACAAATTGATTGAATTATTCAATTTGCAAGTAAAAGATGGAAAATTTTGTTATCTTTTATAAAAATAATTTTCTACAACTATCATCTTACTATTATTTTTAAACGATTCCAACAGACTCATTCATCATTCATATAATTTTTTTACATAATAATTACATTTTTTATTTTCCATATATAACATTGTTATCCTATGCTTCTTTTATCTACATATTAAATTCAAGATACATGCAAATAAGAAAATAGTTTAAATAGTTAACAAACCAAGTCACTCACTCAACCACATTCGTTTATATATTCTATTTCCTTCCATACCAAGAAAATAAAAGTTATGATAAGTCATTATCTTTAACATACACTTATCTAATTGTCTAGAAAATAAAATCACTAAACTATAAAATCTTGATATGAAATTAGAGATAATTTAGAGTGATTAAAGGTTGATGGAAATTCATAATCATGTTGAAACTTTTATTAAGAAGCTGGAAGACGTCACTCAATTTTCTAATATTTAGACTTAATCGAGTTTCTATGACTTAATCGTGCTTAATTTTGCAACTCGAACGGCTTTTGAAAGTCACCTGAGAATTAGAAGTAGAAAGATATAGCATTTCCCACAAGGATTCCCTAAAATATCCGGTGGGACCACAATGTATACAAATATCCGGTGAGCCACATTCTATACAATCGATGCATTGCAAGGATGCGATGTATGATTCATATCATCTCTTCCATGCCATGTAATTCATACAAAAAAATATTTTTACAATACCGTTCATGCCCATTGCCACGTCGCAATCGAACTGAGTTCGTTACGGTGAAGGCGTAGTAACCGGGTTCCTCATTTATATGATGGATTGAGATGGCAAGTTGCAAACAACCCGGACATTTATATGATGGGTTTGGAATTTTATCTGGTAGGCAAAGTAAAACTCAAATACTTTAGTTAGAAAGTTCGAAGCATCACGGATTTTTGGCCAAAGTTCACCTAAATGTTAAAAGATTCGGGAGAAAGTTCGAGTATCACGAATATTTGGAAAAAAGTACACCGAAATGTTTGTCAGAAAATTCAGCAATTAATAAAATTTACGGTGGAATCAAGTGCAGTGAGATATATTTCCGAAATTCCGACCAAAATTGTAGTAGAAAAAAGCCAAATAAAATACATAAGCAGAACTAAGTGAATGCCAGCTGCTTTGCACAACCTATCAAGTCAGTGATATTTATTGAAAAACAAATGAAGAGAGAGCAGAAGACGTTTTGCAGTTCCCACTTCAATGCAATGTCTCGAACTCCTCTCCTTCCCCTTCATATATGCACTCTGCTCCTCCTCAATATCATGTTTCAGTAACTTCTGTTAATAGGTGTGGCAACTTCAGTTTCTGCTATCCATTTGAACAGAAACACAACAGCTGTGGTGACCGCTATATCCAGATTAATTGTGATCTAGGTGTTCACCGCCCTTTCATAAATATTAGTGAAATTGAATTTCAGATATTGGAGCCCTATATGTTGGGGAATGATAGAACTCACCAGAGCATGAGAATGGTTATCAACCATTTCTGCGAGAGTGGCGGCAAACGTTTTGGTAATTACAGTCAATCGTCCAGTGGTATCGTCCCAAGCTTTTCCAAATGGACCCAGGATACACAGATTTGGCGTTTTGGACGGACTGCCATCAAATTAAACCCTTTGAGAAGAACTATACATTAAAGATGCTTGAGTTATGTGGCCAAATTTGGTACTACAGTTTCAACGGAGAAACAGAGATAAATCGTACATTTCTCTGTAAAAAGAATCTTCATCTACCTCTTAAGAAGGAACTTGTGCAGTTCAATCAGTCCATTAGTAACCAGACATTCGTAAGCCAGGGCTTTTGGATGACATGGCGTGTCGATCCGTACAGAAATCAAAACTGTGGGGCTTGTTTGTCGAGTAAAGGGTTTTGCGGTTTTAACGAATCCATAGCATTTGTTTGCTATTGTCCCGATGGTACATCGCAGCCTAACAAATGACTGGGTCAGGGTCATGGTAGGTCTTCCATAGCCTCTGAAAATTGAAGTACACGTTGGAATTTTCAGAATTCCAAAACAATAAAAAACTGTCTTCCTTAACACAGAGAATAATTCAAAACAAATTCACTGACAGACAGAGTTTTCAACTCAGAAAATTTATATTCAATATATAAAAAAAACTGCCGTTACAGACTTCCTCAAAAGAGGAATTTACAAACAAAATTCTGACTGCTGCAAACACAGTTCAGAAATATCACTCTGTCATTCACAAATGACACTTTGTCTCACTAAAAACATTCACTGCTGGAATACTCTGTTTTTCTGGAAAATACACTGCTGTGCAATTCCAAATTCACTTCTCTGTCTTTTACAAAATGCACTCTGCTGTGCATAAAACTCTGCTCTCTGTTCTTTTTTAACGCTGCTGTGTATATTACAAACAGAAATATCTTTAGCCATAAATTGCTCAACCACTAAAAATATCATCGCTTCAGAAATCTTTAATGGTCTCAATAACTTCTGTCAGCACCGCTTGGAACCGCATTGAAGTTTAATTGACTTTCTGGCACTACTGTTCTTTCTTCCCCGCACTGCTGTGCACATTCACTGTTCTGTGTAATAAAACAATTTGTTGTCTTTTCTTTTATATTTACACTGCTGTGTAATATAAAATTCACTTCACGGCTTTTTAATATATATGTCACATATATTAAAAAATAAATAAAACATACGATGGGCAATTAAAATTAAAACCCAAATTTAAAAACAAATGATATAAAAAAATGCCGTATTAAAACGTGTAGGCGATCATTATATATCATATAACATGGGCTATAAGGAATATGTGGGCCCCCTTTGTTGTTGACGTAAGCAAGTCGAGGAGGTAAGTTCTCGCCCACCGTCTTGATGGACCCTGACGGACGATCTTGTGAGCGCATGGTGTGGGCCCAACTCGGTGGGGTATGCCCCTCTGCCCGGGACCCATCATGTGGCCCCCATCGGACCCCTACACTTGCCTTAAGTACGCGGCATTCCTTGTGCGATTGGAAATTAATTCCAACCTCCCCCTTAATTTCAGCTAAGGACATCTTTCATACAACATTTTCTGAAATATTCAAAGCTTTTCTGCTGTAGTGGCTTTGTGAGGATATCTGCAAATTGATCCTCTGTTCTGTAATGCTGCAAAACAATCTCGCCATTGCTAACCAATTCCCGTATGAAATGAAACTTGGTGTCAATGTGCTTTGTCCTTTTATGAAAAACAGAATTTTTAGACAATGCAATAGCTGAGCTATTGTCACAAAATATCACTGTCCCTTTTACCTGTTCTTGACATAAGCTTCTCAACATTTTCCGCATCCAAACTTCTTGACACGCTGCTGCTGTAGCTGCCACATATTCTGCTTCTGCTGTAGACAACGCTACAACGGGTTGTTTCTTAGAAGCCCATGAAATGGCTCCTGAACCCATATGAAAAACATAACCGGAAGTGCTCTTCCGATCATCTACACTTCCAGCCCAATCACTGTCCGTGTATCCAACTAAATCTGAACGTTCTGAAGTAGTATAAAAAATACCAAATTTCTTTGTACCTTTAACATACCTCAAAATCCTTTTTGCTGCTTGCCAATGTGCATCTTTTGGCTTTTCCATGAACCTGGAAATCAAACTAACAGCATGCATTATGTCCGGCCTAGTTGCAGTCAAGTACATAAGGCTGCCAACTATGCTCTTGTATAAACTAGGATCAAAATCCTTGCTGCTGTCCTCTCTGCTGAGCTTTAATCCCATCACTGTGGGAGTGATTGCTGCTTTGCATTTCTACATGTTAAATCTTTCAAGTACCTCATTAACATACTTTGCCTGTGAGATGAAAATCCCACTTTCATCTTGTTCTACTTCTATTCCCAAGAAGTATCTCAACAAACCCATGTCAGTCATTTCAAATTCATCCTTCATGACTGTTTTAAAATGTTCAATAAGGCAATCATCATTACCTATAAAAATAACATCATCAACATACAAGACAACAATCAAAATTTTACCATCTTGTTCTTTGATGTAGAGGGTGGGTTCTCCCTCACACTTCTCAAAACCATTTTCCAGTAGATATGAATCTATCCTACTGTACCATGCTCTTGGTGCTTGCTTCAGCCCATAAAGAGCTTTCTTCAACTTGCATACTTTGTGCTCTTGGCCTTTCTTTTCATAACCAAGAGGTTGATCAATGTAAACCTCTTCCATTAACACTCCATTCAGAAATGCTGACTTCACGTCCATTTGGTAAACTTTCCACTTGTTTTGTGCTGCTATAGACAACACTGCTCTCACGGTTTCCATTCTGGCAACCGGTGCGAAAGTTTCCTCATAATCAATGCCATGCTTCTGCTTATAGCCTTTGACAACAAGCCTTGCCTTGTGTCTCTCTATCTTACCTTCAGCATTACTCTTGGTCTTGTAGACCCATTTAACACCAATGACATCTTTACCTTTTGGGAGTTCAACCAAATCCCAAGTTTTGTTCCTCTCTATGGCATTTATTTCCTCATCCATAGATTCTATCCATTTCTTATCCTTGATGGCTTCTTCGAAATGAACAGGATCATCAACATGACAATATAAAGCAAACAAAGAATTGATACCTTCATTAGCTATATCTTGTTCATAAATTTCTTTCAAACTTCTGAATTTCTTACATTTTTCAGTAGGTGTACAAGTGCTTGAAGAAGCACTTGAATTTCCTCCTTGTGGTGTGCTTGGAGAAGCACTTTCATTTCTCCTCAAGGGTGTACTTTGCAGTGTTGATGCTGCTGTTTGGGGATGTATTTCAGCCAACTCATCATCATTCTCATCATGAGATAAGCAGTGTTTAACATTCATTGTTTTCTCTATGCTTCCATCCCAAGCTTCCTCTTCAATGAACTGTACGTCTCTGCTCACAAGAAACTTCTTGTTGGATGGGTTATATAACCTGTAGGCCTTGGATTCCTCACTGTATCCAATGAAAATACACTTCTCCCCCTTGCTGTCCAACTTCTTTCTTAGCTGATCCGGAATGTGTGCATAAGCCACACATCCGAAAACCTTCATATGTGTGACACTTTGCTTTGCGCCACTCCATGCCTCTTCCGTCACTTTGTTCATAACTGCTTTTGTAGGGCACCTGTTCAAAATATACGCTGCACAATGTACAGCTTCAGCCCAATAATCATTAGGCAAATGCTTTGCCTTAAGCATACTCCTCGCCATGTCCATTATGGTTCGGTTCTTCCTTTCGGCCACTCCATTTTGCTGCGGTGTATATCTAGTTGTAAACTGCTTATGTATTCCATTTTCTCTACAAAAACGTAGAAAATATTTAGATATATACTCACCTCCTCTATCAGTCCTTAAGACCTTGATATGCAGCCCACTCTGATTCTCAACAAGTGCTTTGAAATTGAGGAATTTTTCAAACACTTCACTTTTCTTTTTCAAAAAGTAAACCCAAGTTTTTCTTGTAAAATCATCTATAAATGTTAAGACATAGTGGCTGCTAGCAAGTGATGGAGTTTGCATCGGTCCACACACATCTGAGTGGACAATCTCTAAGGGTGCTTTTGCCCTTATGCTTTTTCCGGAAGGAAAACTTTCTCTGTGTTGTTTCCCAAGAATACAACCTTCACAAAGGCTGTCCGGTTTCTCTATCAATGGTAAACCACTTACCATCCCTTTTCTGTTCAATAGATTAAGACCTCCAAAGTTGAGATGTCCAAATCTCAAGTGCCATAACCAATTATCATCCTTTGGTTCGCTTTGGAATGTCTCCTGTGCAACTGCTGCTTTCTCTTCGCCATTCTTCAAATCTGCTCTCATTCTGAGAGGGAACATCCTGTTCCTTGTCATCTTCACTTCAGCAATACACTGTTTGCTGGGTGGTTTATCCATGATGGTACACACATCATTATCAAAGAAAACATTATACCCCTTATGGACAAGTTGTCCAACACTTAAGAGGTTACACTTCATTCCTGGAACATAATAAACATCTGCTATGGTTTTCCTTGCACCTAATCTTGTTAAAACATTTACATCTCCTTTTCCCATAACAGAAACTTTGCTATGAGTTCCTAGTGTGACTTGTGACTGCACACTTTCATCTAACATAGAAAACATTGCTAAGTTTCCTGTCATATGGTTGCTACAACCGGAGTCTAGAAACCATACATCCTCATTCTTTTCTTCAGCCATGTTACAAACTAAAAACAAATTACTTTGGCTGCTATTTTCTTTTGTGAAATTTGCACTAGTTTCACTTCTCATATCATTATGCTTCTTCTTTCTACATTCATTAGCATAATGACCATATTTCTTACAATTATAACATTGGACATTGGACTTATCATACCTTTGTCCTTGTGCATTCTGCTGACCATTCTGTTGGCTGCTGCCTTGGCCTTGATGCTGATTTGGATTGCTGCCCCTTCCTTGAGCATTTGTTGGACTGTTCCTTCCACCTCTGTTTTGGCTTCTGCCTCTTCCTCTTCTGCCTTGCCCTCTTCCTCTTCCGAAAGACATCTGGGACTTAAAAGCATGTTCAAGAGAGTTTTCACTCCTACCCAATCTTTGTTCATGGGTCATCAGTGATGCATGAAGTTCATCCACTGAAAACTTTGTGAGATCTCTTGTCTCTTCTATGGTGGTGACAATCACATCGAATCTTGAGGGTAAACTTCTCAAGAGTTTTTCCACAATCCTCTTGTCCTCAAGAGTCTCTCCATGAGATCTGATTTGTGTGACCATTCCAATCACATGAGTGAAGAATGAGTCAATGTTATCTGACTCTTTCATACAGAGAGTCTCAAAGTCTCTCCTCAGCAACTGAAGTTTTGTTGTCTTCACTCTTTCCATACCCTGATAGGCTGTCTTGAGAGTTTCCCATGCTTCACTGGATTTCTTAGCTGCTGCTATCCTTGGAAACACACTCTCATGCACTGCTTGATACAAAAAGAAAAGAGCCTTGGCATCTCTCTTCTTATTGTTCTTCAACTGTTCTCTTCCTGCTTGATTTAACATAAAAAACTCTGCTTCATCTTTTGGCTCTTCAAAGCCATCCTCAACTAATTCCCATAATTCTTGTGAGGTAAATAAAGCTTTCATAGTTATTGACCAGTAATCATAATTCTTTCCATTGAATTGTGGGAGATGGACATTTCCCAAACTCATACCTGTGCTAGAACCAGCCATTCTGCACTTCTAACTATGATTTAAAAACACTTGACTGTGTATTAAAATAGCTCACTGTACTGCAACAGTAACACAAAAACTAAATAGAGAAATACCTTCGAATTCTTCTTGGCTGAACCTTCACTCTGCTGGAGAGGTTGCTGCAAAAATGAACTCTGTTCCTTCAGCTTATTTGACCTTCAAATAGCCTGGATTGGCTTTGATACCATGTTGGAATTTTGCTGAATTCCAAAATAATAAAACTGCCTCTTCTAACACAGAGAAACTATTTAAAAATTTCACTCATAGACAGAGTTCTCAACTCAGAAAAATTTATATTCAATATAAAAAAAACTGCTGTTACAGACTTCCTCAAAAGAGGGATTTACAAACAAAATTCTGACTGCTGCAAACACAGTTCAGAAATATCACTCTGTCATTCACAAATGACACTCTGTCTCACTAAAACATTCACTGCTGGAATACTCTGTTTTTCTGGAAAATACACTGCTGTGCAATTCCAAATTCACTTCTCTGTCTCTTACAAAATGCACTCTGCTGTGCATAAAACTCTGCTCTCTGTTTTTTACAATACGTTGCTGTGTATTAAAAAACATTACATTACAAATAATGGCTCTGTCTCTACATACTACAAAACAGAAATATCTTCAGCCATAAATTGCTCAACCACTAAAAATATCACCGCTTCAATTCATTATGGTTGTATTAACTCTGTCAGCACCGATCTAATATGCATTGATAGCAAATTGACTTTAAAACGCGTGATATTTATCCCGGCAACACATTGCTTCAGCATTAATAATAAAGCAGTTTAAATGCTCTTTATATTTGCTTTGTTGTGTAATAAAAATTACACTCTCTTCATGGCCTTTTAATATATGTTTCACATATGTTAAAAACAAAAACAAATAAAACATACGATGGGCAATTAAAATTAAAACCCAAATTTAAAACAAATGATATAAAACAAATGTCGTGATTAAAATCTCAACCGGCGATCAACATATAACATATAACATATGTTATATGGCCGTATAAAATATGTGGGCCCCCTTTGTTGTTGACGTAATCAAGTCCGAGGGGGTAAGTTCTTCCGCCCTCAAATCTTTATCAACCCCCGCGGACAGTCTTGTGACTGCATGGTGTGGGCCCAACTCCGAGGGGGTATGCCCCTCTGCCGGTTCTGCCTGTGTGACCCCATCAGACTCTGCCTTGCCTTAAATGCAACGCGCATTCCGCTGTGCGGTTGGAGAATAATTCCAACATCTACTTCTGATTTTGTTAACTTCTATGCGGTAACCTTCTTTTGGAGGCAAGATATCCAATGAGAAAGGTAGGCCATCCAATAACTAGTGGAATTTGATGAATTCCTTGTAGTAGGATCCGTTATGATCCAAATCCCCATCCCACCTTGCATGACTAGCCTCCCTCCCTCTTTGGGAAACCGTAATAAACTTATGTACCTGAAGGATCCCACAACTGAAATGCGAGAATAAATTAAGGATCCAGACTGACCCATGATCCCTCCGTGAGCCGAACTACCTTTCTTGTTGGATGTTCATCGCTAGTCGTTGCCGAGGAGCAAAAGGATGACTGATTTCCTTTCTTGTTGGGTGTTTATTGCTAGTCGTTGTCAAAGATGGGGGCAAGAGAGAAAGAAGTAGCACCACATAGATGGAGTTAGGGTTACTGAGTCTCAGTAATAGCACTTAGCCTAACAACCAAATATATTCTGGTTCCAGACCTCAAACTCGAGGAAGAAAACCAGCTGACTGAATTGAGAACAAAACCCTGCTTACCCTTTTAAGGTCTTTTTCCATAGCATTTTTTCCTACACCTTCCTCTATAATTAGGTTTTCGTATTTGATAAAAGTTGGTTCTATTGTTTGTCTTTGCCTTACCTTTCATTCGCCTTCTTCCTGAAATAGAATACTTTTAAGTAGTTTTAAGGGAATCGCGCTGCTAGCTCGGTTGTTGTTTCTCTCACATCGAGCTAGTTTTGGGTTTTCTACCCTTTTAGGTAGGTTTAAATACATAATATTTGTGTCATTTGTTAGTAGTTTGGGAGTTACAAGTATTAGTGGGTCTCGAGCATAGTTACTTCGCCTACCCTAGACTAGTAAGAACGATGTACGAAGAGTCCGAAATAGGGAATATCTCCTTCTGTGGGTCTATATAAAGGAAACATATTCCTCTCGGTAGAACAGGGGTATATTTTTGGCATTTTGGAGTAGAGAATGTTGCAATAGTTAGGTATACCTATAGCTCGAGACAAGCCTAATGTGACTAAAAGTTTTCCCTTTGAGTGGGTAACTTACATCGTGGGGTTGTGGATGCACATTATGGATATATATTGGCCCCATTCACTTCCATCCTGTAATAAACCCTCCCTCTAATCCATCCCAACCGGGGCTTCTACCCTAGTGCTATGGGACAACGGATGAAAGAATGTCAAGACAAAGGCAGAAGGTTAGAGGTGACATATGTTTGTTTATAAGTCTCTATCGTTTGAAAGGAAGGCTAAAGAAAGAAAGATGACAAGGGTACAAAATTATAGTGAATGTCTATTGGCTAAAGGCTTATGTCCTTAAAATGGCATGGTGCAAAACATGCATGATATCTCATGGAGATGGAGTGATGAAGCATGTGGTTTTAATGTGAGGGTCATAGAGGTGATCTAATTTAAACATTTTTAACTTTTTGATTCTTTATGTTATACAAATAATTGGTGTGAATGAGTGTTCTTGTTTTTTTTACTATAATAGCTTATGATATATTATATCTATGTTTTATAAGTATTGTTCCTTATCTACAGGATTCAAAGCTCGGTATAGAAGAGAGAGCTTGGACAGATCCAGATTGATTATCCCCGGGGTAGGGACAATTTAAAACAAACAAGTCTAGTTAGAAGATTTGGAACCCCAAGCCGTGGAGCCTAAGTTCGTTGTTGCCTATTAATCCCTGAATATAATAAGCCTACAAACCCACCGAGTAGCAATGGAAGATATAAAGCCTTCTCCAATATGCTAAGAATAAATTCATCAGATATTGAACCAGAATGGATCATTGAATTAAAAATAATTGCTGAGATCCAATATAGACGAAACATTGAAAAATATTAGACATAAGGAGATCTCTCAGAAGCAAAAACCAATGCCTCTAAGAGGCAGATATTTACCCAAAAAACATGCAGGGGTTATCCCATAAGGATTATCAGACTATGGGTCTGATACAGCAATTGATAATCCAGATCGAGGCCATTTCTTGCTTAAGGTGACTAGAGACCTAATTATATCTGGTGAAAATCCTTATAAGGCTCTTGAATGTGCTTCAAGGGCTACGTAATCCTTCGACATATGGTTTGATGGGTAGCCAAACATTGACTTTGTGAAGAGCTTGCATATACTGGAAACAATTCATTGTAGTTTGGGGCAGTTTGGGGAGGCCATTCATGTATTTTTGTGCTCCATCCAAGTCCCCGTGATGGATGACGAGCTTGAATATGCTCTGGCAACATTTGGAGGCAAAGTAGTTTTCGGAGGCTGAGAAGTTCTGCCAACGTGATCTTGAAATCCACAACATGCATGATGGTCTGGCTTCTCTGGAAGAGGCTGCTGACAAGAGGTTGATGGCACTTACCTGTGAAGGGAAAGGGGATTATGAATAATCCCTTGATAATTTAGTGCTGGAAAGCATGGCATTGATGTCTCATGGCTTGAATGTTGAAGTGGCCTCTGTCAATTACATCATTGGGGACACATATCTGGAAATGAGAAAGGATGTTGAGTTTTGTTCACCTATTACAAGTCTTTCACCGTGCTCAAGTATTTTAAGGGAGAGAATTATCCTAGTTTTTTTTCAGTTTATGTTCACCTTGCAGATGTATATAGTAAGATTGGGAAATTAAGGAAGGCTAGAGCATTTTGTGGCAATGCTCTAAGGATTTATGAGAATCCCATATGGGGAAGCCACCTACCTGATATTATAAGAAGGCTAACTGAGATAGTTGTGATCTATGAGGCCATGGACGAGCCTACACATGCTTTGGGTCTTCTTCATAAGGCATTGGAAGCCTTGCATGATGCTCCTGGCCAACAGAGTGTGAGAGGAGGCATTGAAGCACAGATGGCTGTTGTATACTCTGTCTTAGGGAAGCATTTTGAGGCATGATATTTGTTAGTAAATTCCATTGAGAAATTGAGGGCCAATGGAGAGATGATATTTCTTTTCTTTGGCATTGTTTTGAACCAAATGGGACTCGCTTGTGTATACTAGTTCTATGCTATAAATGAAGCTGCAAATTTGTTTGAAAAATCAAGCTTGATTTTGGAAGAGATCTGAAGTCCCTATCATTGTCATATGCTTGCGAGGAGCCTTGTTAGACATACCATTCGGGTGGGGCAAAGCACAACCAGTCCAGCTAAATCCTCTATTGATCTTACCAGTGAACTGAAGCTCCTTTGGCACAATACCAACCATTTTTATAGGAAGGGATTCCCAAAATGCAATTTTTAGTTTGAAAATACAGGGTCACATTTTCATTTTTGGACCAAAATAGTATAAACCAAACTGACAGACTTAATGATATTCAAGTTCTTCACTAAATGTGAAAAACATGGTCTACCTGCTTTTCCTTCAAAAACAACTATGCCTCCTATGCAAAAAAAAAAAAAAAAAAATCACCTCGTTTTGAGGACAACATTTAAGAGATTATTTATTTTTCCATGTTGTTCGTGAATTTCAGCATATGTAAGAATTTTTTAGTAGGTTGATAAATTTAATAAAACATGAATGCATAATATTCAGTTTAGGTTCCTCTATTTTCTTCGATGTCAAGTTTGTGTCCAGCATAACATTTAGAAGAATTGTAAAATGTAGCCCAATAAATTCTTCAAAATGTCTCGAAGTTTTATTCTTGTCTCTGAGTTTTCTCTTTATAGAAGAATGGCAGCAATTTTCAATACATAAATTCTAGTGAACAAAACACTTTTCTATTTATAAACTAACAACAACAATCTTTGTTGCTAGTAGATTTTCTAATTGTTGTATACTTTAGTTTTTAAGTTAGTGGTTTGCTCTTATGTCGACTCTATGCCATTATATCCAATGTTTTTCCCGAAAATAGATTTCTTTTTCAAACAAATTCAAAAGGTGTTGTTGTTAGAGATAGCTGAAACTATATTCTGGATATGAATTACACAGAATAGACAGAGAAGTGTTCCTTGATATTTTCTCTTCTGCATTTTATGCGAAATATCTTAGATCATATATTTTCAATATTCAGATAAAGTGATTTCAAACGAGTTCCTCTCCTAACTTTTCTGAGGGGATTTTCTACCAATTTATAAAATTGAATTTGACCTCAATAGAATTTTGTTCAACAAATTCTTTAGTGATTCAACTATTTATTCTTTTATTTCCATGTAAGTTGTGTAGGAGCTTCCTGCCTTGATGCTTCACGTCGATGAGGTTTTTGTTTGTGGTGCATTTTACCTCTTGTGAAATATTTTTTTTGTAGTAGTGGCTACATAAAACAAAACGAAATCCTCAGCAAAAATAATTTATAAATTCTTTTTATTTCCATTTTGTTTGTGATGATAAGAGTTTCAATATCATAGTATGCATACCTCTACTGGCTTCCCTGGAACACTAAAATGAATGTGTTTCTTTTACTCTATGTTTAATCTTGGGATCATCTACGTAAGTCATTGGTTCTCTTTACTATTAGAGTTCCTACTTTTCTTGTGTAATTTTTGTAGTGAAGCTGCTGACTCGTGATGGGTAATAATCTGTACTACTTGTAATGTAAACAATGGATTCTTCTAGTATATGATTTCTTGAATTAAATTAATTAGATTATGAGTTTTTACTCCACATGTAAAATTTAGAACTATCTGCTTCTGAACCTCATGTTAATGATAATGGTGGTCTGACATAACATTCTTAACTAATCTCTTTTCATTGTTTTAAACGATATCTTCTTCTTTGTGTTTTAAGAGATTCCTTATAATCTAATCTAGCCTATGTTGCTGCCGAAAAATGTAGCAGGATTTTTGGAGGCAGATACAACCAAGGCTTATGCATGAGTTAAATAACTAGAGATATAGGTTAGGGATTCATGACGATTTATGGAAATAGAAGCCGCTAGGAATGTCCTAGTTAAGGATTTTTCAAGTAGTATATGCTCAATGCTAGCATTATACATAGATTTTCATCAATCAGTTTTGTAGCCAGTTCACTATGAAAAGAAATAGATTCTATGATTATTCTCATACGGCAAGCTATATGTGTAAAATTTCTAGGTGGAAAATCTTGTAGAGGTTTTAAGGAAACAAAAGCAAAGACAACAAAGTTTAGAATTGCAGGCGAGAAAAGCTAAGAACCAGGCAAAATAATTTTCTGAGAAAAATTAAAGGGTAAGCATGAAGGTCACTTCCATATAGAAATGCCTTTTATGTTGTTCCATTTGGAGTTTTAATGATGCAACTACTAGAATGGTGATTTTTTTCCTTTTTTTTACTATTTGCATGCCTTGTTCATGTTAATGACTTCCATCGAGAAATGTTTTTAATGTTGTTTCATTTCGGGTGCTAATGATATTAAGAATAGAATATGGTTATATGTTGCTTACTGAACAACGAATTGTGTTGCCTAAGATTTCCATTATTAGGTATATAATTGAGGTGATATTACAAGCTAAGATGGGAGAGATCTATGTGGATGTACGAAGTGTGTAACATGAACTTGAAAAAACTATGTCCAATGTTTAATGTCAAAAAAGGAAAAGCATATTTCCTAAAAATAAACAATAAAATTAATAAAACGAAATTGTGTAGATCCTTGTTAAATTCATATGTTTAAAGCCTTCTTAGTTTCATATCCTTTTTTGAGTTTAATATCTAGTAGTCCCATAATGTTCTCGGAGAGAGAAGAGCGATAAAATTGCACATTCCATTACACACTAATTTTAATTTCATCTACAACTATGTAGGTCACTATGTCACACATCAAGATGGTGCCACAACTCCATAGTACCTTGTGTTAGGTTTTCCAACATGGCTATAGAATGCATCATGTATGATGGTCTTTATTAGTCGATTGTTAAGTTGAAGACGTTTTTATGAATTTTAATAACTAGCTTGATTATAATTTTTTTAAACCCCTTTGTGAGTATTATTATGGCTCTTTAGTTGATGACAGAGAATAAGAGAATCTATATTTCACTTAGATAAATAGTGATGTAATCCTCATAAATGATAAATCCTTCTAGCTTATGAGGTAATCATCATAAATTTAGTTCAACATATTGTAGGAAAATTCAAAAGACTATTGTGGATATTTGATCTCTAGTATTGGCCTTATGTGTTTCAGAGTCTTAATATTAGTATTATTTTAGTGATTTATGGGGAATTTCCATTCACATCTTAGAGTATACTTCCATCACTTTTTTGTCTTAACCTACATTGTTATTACATAAATGTAACTTTCGAGTGCACTCTAATGGTTCCAATTCCCTAAAATCTCACATTATGGAGTATGGAAAGGTCCATAAAGAGTGCATCTCTCCCCTCATGGAAGAGGATTTGATAGGATCTTCTCTAATGATAAGGATAGATTGATCGCTTGTTACCATACAGCTATCAAGAGTTATAAATCCTTCCTATCAGCAAAGTTGACACTCAACACATACGCTGAGTTCGAGAAGAAGAATTATTGATAATGTGCAATGTGAGAATGATAAAATATGAATTCCTTAGAACTATATAACTTAAGTCTCTTACTCTTAGGAAAAAAAAATCAATACAAAATAAGCGAGAAACAGTGTAGAATGTTGATTAATTTTCAAACACAAAAAAATATGAAGTCAAGAAGTTCTCATTGATTTTTAGCAAGGGGTCATATTTTTGGAAGAACGCACCATTTTCTGCGAAGAAGGCCTTGAATCAATTGAGAGAGTTAAGATCTATAAATCTTTCCCATCACCAAAGTTGACGCTCGAAATACATGCTCAGGTCAACAAGAAAACATATTGATAATGTGGAAGGTGAAAATAATAAAATATGATTTAATCAAGTCTATAGAGCATAAAAAAATTACTCATACATGATGAACATCAATCCTAATTAAGCAAGAGAGTGTAGAATGTCTAACTATTATTCAAATGCTAAAAAAAATACAAATTTTAGAAGTTGTCACTATTATTTAGCAAGGGAGGAAATATTTCTGGAAGAACACATCACCATCTGCTAAGAATGACCCAAGATAATATGTGGAGCTAACTATTGAACACAACATGAAGAGGTGGTTTCCATTGCCTGTTACCTATATTGAAAGGTCTTCATAGCTTAAAGTACAATGTATCATTGCTCTGTAAGACGGTTTTCATATCTTGAACCAGTTTGAAGCCTAGTTCTTAACCATCTGCAGCATCTGAACCTGCCTGTTGTTGTGGGTTAGTTTCCATTTTCTTACTAGTGAGTGTGTACTTATCTAATTTCTGAAGCCTTCTAATTTCTTGAATTTTTTAAAAGGACATATTGTGCACAATACCAAAAAACTAACCTAAAAATTATTCCGCAAAAAGACAAATGACCAAACCTCATTCTTAGTCGATTGGAAAGTTAGAGCCTTCCTCACTGTTGATTAGTTAAGCTACTTCCTTATAAATATTAGATTAGTTCATTGTTGGGGCCTTGATCCACCGAGGCTCTAGGAATCTCAACAAATGCTATAGCCCCCATTTCTAATTTTTTAACTTCTATGCAATAACCTTATTTTAGAGGAAAGACATCCAATGTGAATTGTAGGCTAGCCAATAACAAGTGGAATTATGATGACTTTTTTGTACTAGGAGCTGTTATGGTCGAAATCCCCATCTCACCCTGCACGACTGCCTCCCTCCCTCATTGGGCAGCCTTAATAGACTTATGTTAGTGAAGGAACCCATAATATCAATTTAAAATAGATTAAGGATCTAGACCAACCCATGATCTCTAGATGCTTCTAAGGATTAAAGGAATGATCGATTTTAGTTCTTGTTGGGTGTTGATCTCTATCCATTGAGAGAGATGGGGGAAAGAGATAAAGAAGGAGGACCACATATACAAAGTTGGGGTTGCCAAGTATCAATAATAACACTTAGCCTAACATCACATCTACTAACGGCCAAATCTAGTCTAGTCCTAGACCTGAAACCTCAATAAGAGAAATAACTTACTGAATTAGGAACAAAACCCTGCTTACCCTTTTAAGGTGTTTTCCCATACCCTTGCTGCCTATACCTTCCTTTAGAATTAGGTTTTAGTCTTTGATTCAAGTTGGTTTTATTTTGTATCTTCACCTTACCTTTCCTTGGCCTTATTCTTGAAATAGAATACTTTTAAGAAATGTGCATGGACTCAACCTGGTAGCTCGGTCATTGTTTCTCTCACATCGAGCTGGGTTTGTGTTTTCTTCCCTTATAGGTAGGTTCAAATACATAATATTTGTGTCATGTATTAGTAGCTCAGGAGCTAGAAGTATTTGTAGGTATTTAGGATATTCTCTTCGCCTGGCCTAGCCTAGTAAGAAGGATGAATGAAGAGTCCCTCGTAGGGGAATATCTCCTTACATGGGTCTATATAGAGGAAAATGATTCCACTCGGTAGAGCATGGGATGTTTTCTGGTGTTTTGGAGTAGAGAATGCTATGGTAGTTCGGTATACCTATATCTTAGGACATGCTTAATGTGACTGCAAATGTTCCCTTTGAATGGGTCACTTATATCATGGGGTTTTGGATGCACGTTCTAGATATCTATTGACACCTTCACTTCCAACATGTAATAAAACCTTCCTTCATTCCATCCCAACTGGTGCTTCTACCCTAGTTCTCTGGGACAAGACATGAAATAATTTCAAGGGAAATACAGAAGGTTAGAGGTGACTTATGTTTGTTTATAAGCCCCTGTATTTTGAAAGAAAGGCTAAACAAAGAAAGGTGGAAAAGGTACAAACTTATAGTGAATGTCTACTGAATATTTTTTTTTTCCTTAACATGGCATGGTTCATAACATGCATGTTAGATCATGGATATGGAGTGATGAAGCACGTGGCTCTCATGCGAGCTTCCTAGAGGTGATATAATTTAAACATTTTTAACTTTTTTATTATTTATGTTTACAAAGAATTAGTGTGAACAACGTGTATTCTTACCATTTTTCCTTTTTCTTTGAACTATAATAGCTTATGATATATTATATCTATGTTTTAGAAGTAGCATGCCTTATCTACTAGATTCATAGTTCAATATAGAAGAGAAATCCCGTAAAGCTACATATTCATTATCCTCTGGGTAGGGACAATGAAAAAAAAATAAGTCTAGTTAGTGGAGCTAGAACCTCAAGCCTTGCAGCCTAGGTTGAAAATTACCTATTAATCCCTGAATATAAGCCTAGGAAGCCACCCAGTAGCAATGGAGGATACAAAACCTTCTCTAATCTCCTAAGAATAAATTCATCAGAGATTGAACCAACATGGATCATTGAATTAAAAATCATTTTTGAGATCCAAGATGGAAGAAACATTGCAAAATATTTGACACAAGGAGACATATCATAAGAGAAAAATGCCTCTAAGAAGGAGAAATGTGCCCAACAAACATGCAGGGGTTATCACACAAGGATAGTTAGACTGCGGGTGTGATACAACTTTTGATAATCCATATCTGTGTCCTTTCCTATTTAAGGTGGCTAGAGACTTGATTATATTTGGTGATAACCCTTATAAGGATCTAGAATGTGCTTGAAGGGCTACGAAATCCTTCAAAACGTGCTCTCATGGGAAGCCTAGAATTGAGTTCGTGATCAATTTTCATATATTGGCTGTAGTTCATTAGCGTTTGGGGTAGTTTTTGGAGGCCATTCATGTATTGGAATGCTCCAATAGAGTCTTGTTGATGGATGATGAGCCTGAATATTTTCTTTCATCATTTGCAAGAAATGCAGTTTTCCAAGGCTGAGAATTTCTTCCAACATGCTCAAGAGATCCATATGATGCATGGTGGTATTTCTTCTGTAGAAGAGGTGGTTGAAAATAGGTTGATGGCACTTATGTGTGAAGGGAAATGGAATTATGAAGAAGCCCTTGAGAATTTATTACTAGAAAGCATGGCCTTGATATCTCATGGCTTGGATGTTGAAGTGGCCTCCATCAATTGAAGCATTGGGGACACATATTGTGCTGTGAGAAAGGATAATGAATTTGTCTTCACCTATCAAAAGGTTCTCACCATGCTCAAGTCTTCGAAAGGAGAGAACTATCCTAGTGTTGCTGCAATTTATTGTCTCCTTGTAGATATATATGGCATCCACATCCTTAGCATGTATTTTTTATTGAGAAATGGTTTGTATTGATAAATGAAAGGTTTTATTGATAAACCAAATAGAGAAAGAAAAAATGAAAAAAATACATACCCTCTTGAAAATATTCTACAGTTGCACGTTTGCCGAACACCTGAGAGAATTTTCAATCTGATGTGGTAGTGTCACTCATGTTGTTCCTGCTATTACTGCCACCACCTCCTCTTTTGTCCCTATACAAATCATTTTCATCTTGTCCACCAAAATTTCATAGTTTTCTAGAACTACCTCCTCCTTTTTCGTCCTCGCCTTAAAACTAAAAATCAGGACCCATGCAAGGGAAGATCCCGTAGAACTGTGGCCTGTTGAAGCATGAGAGATTATAGAGGCCCCAAATGCATGTCAACACCATCTCCTCCTGGGAAATAGTGAAGCCATTGATCCTATGGTAATCTCAATAATTTTGTAACCCCATTGTGTTACAACACCATTGCTTTCATTTTCCTTACTATTTTCTCCACGGGAAAAAGGAGTAGCAGATGCAAAAGGAATAGTGAAATTATAGCATCAGTAATCACATTTTTGCACGCACTTTCAGTGTAACACCCCTAGTTTTTATGCTTTTCAAGTTAGACATTTGAACATAAGTACAAAGGGGAGTGGACCCCAATGGATAACTATTGTGTGGATTTAATTGAATTTATTTATTAATGAAAAATAAATAAGATGTTGTGTGCATTATGAAGAAATAAGAAATTTAGATAAATTACCTAATCCACAAGGTTATGGAAAGAGGTTAAGACTTTCCCCAAATTCTTTCAAAAAAACGTTGAAAGAAATTATTTCGAATTTAGATTTTTGAGGAAAAGTGTAAATTCCCCAATGATGAGGAAAGTAGTTGGGAAGAGGTAAAAAGCTGGAAAAGTATAAAGTAGCTTTAAAAGTTCCTAAATAAGGGAAGCCTAAGAAAACAAGAAAAAAAGCATCCTGAAATTCTGGATACAGAATTGGAAACAAGCTTTGGGGAGAGCATAGCTTAAATAAGCTACTACATAACATATTGAGGTTGGTCTATTCTTGGGAGGATCTCAACTCATGGGTGAATTCTGGAGATAGATGAATTCTAAGGTTGGGTGGATTGGTCATAAAACCATATTGGTATGCACGTATGATTTATGAATTTTTGTTTTATATGTTTAATGAGTATATTTTATCATTATTATTTTAACTAGAAAAATTTTAGTTGACTTTTGGAGCACAGTAAATTCATACATTTAACAGCATATAATTGAATAAGTTACTCCTCCATTATCTGTATAGTTGTAGTAATATATTTAAAATTGGGAAATATCATTCAAAATTTCTAAACTGATACTGGTTTAAACCTGAAGATGCATTTTAAATCCCAGAGGCCACTATTAAATAATAAATTTAATCTGATGAAACTCTATTATGTTAGCTACCTATAAATTATAACTATAGCTGGAGAAATTGATTTAAATTAATAGAGAATGAAAGTTTCAGATATAGTTATCATTATTTTGTATTAAATAAAATATTTATATCTCGTATTGCTAAAAGAAAATTTGCAAAATTATAATTAAAGTGCTGTTGGGTAAAGTACAGTTATAAATCAGATTTTTATGCAGAAAACTAATGAAAATCTGAATATAAAGTCTTATTGGAATAAAAACAAAACTGGAAAAACATTTTAAAGTAACCAGCATTATTCCAAACTAAAGAAATAAAAACCATAATACTAGTCATTATTGAAGAAAAATAGAAAGACCACAAGAAAGTAGATGAAAGTATATACCTATGACCGTACTATTTAATTACACAAATCGGATGATTTATACTCTTAAGAATTAAAAGAGTTGAATCCTTATTATTCTGTCTAAATATTCTAAATCATTATACATTATAAGATGTGATTTCATTAAATTCAACTATTTACATGACAATGTAAATATAGCTAGCTCGAAATTATACTTGGTATATAAGTGATGACATGTAAATAAGTGAGAGAAATTTCTGAGTATATAAGTCTTTATAATTAGAGATAAATGTCTACAGTTTATACCATAAATATCATTAGCAGAAATTGAAATTCATATAATTAGATATGCAAAATAATACCAATGGTTAAAATATATATATATATATATATATTTATATATTGGTAAAAATAATATATATATACATTTATATCAGTTCAAAATCATATAAAATGAATATGATATTCTAGATACGTGTATAAATCAGAAGGTAAACTCAGATAATTATTGTTATTAAGAAAAAGTAATACAGATGATAAATATCTTACCAAAATTTTACAGTCCACATGTAGTACATTGTATAGTTAAAATTTAATATAGGAAAATGTTCTATAAGTAAACATATTAACTCTATATTAAAATGGCCATGAGGCTCAGAAGGTAACAAATTGCCAAATGTATAAAAATAACATTTAAATTTAAGCACCACAGTAATAAAGTAGTATTACTCGATGATGAGTATATCGACCGACCTGTTTAGAGAAAATGGAGACAAATTCCAAGATAAATAGACAAGAACCAGAGAAATTCTCTATAGCAACATATAGAAGAGGGATAGGGGATTACCTGCATCATACATACAATAAAAGTGAAGTTAAAATGAGGAAATTCAAACTAAAATTATTTACGCCCACTGAAAATAAAAATCTGAGTAAGATTATAACCATTTCCTGAGCAAATCTAAAAACTAGTCAAATTAGCATCTGGTAGTATCACAGAAGTAAAATCGACTTGGTTTAAATGCACGAGGTACCATTTTAACCCTCTGCAAAACAAATTTGGGGTAATCAAAGAGTATCCATAAGAAAAATACCATTAACAAAATGATAAAACAAGTCGAACGAATACACAATAGAAATAAGATTTCGAACTGGGGTTTCAATACTCCCAAACATTTAGGAAAATGAAACACAACGTAACAATGCTCATTGAAAAGCTTACCTGAGTTGTAAAATAGAAAAGAAGATCCATTAACGTGGAGAATTCTTGACGAAAATACGCCCTATACTCTGCCATGGCGGCCCCATAAAACACAGAGAATGTGTTATAAAAATAATTGTGGGAGATTAATAGAGTACGCATGTATTGTAAAAACAAAAATACTCCATTGTGGGAGATTAATAGCATATGCTCCTTAAACAAATTACTTGTAGGGATAACCCAGTTGAATAATCGTATGCAAATCAAGCATAGCGAAAAATAGAAATTATGAAACACTGTGTAAATGCTTCAGAGATGAAGTAAATATAAATAACTTACCTTATGAATAGGATCACAGCTAAATAAACTGAATTATACACCAACAGAGAAAACCCTTCATCGTTTTTTAGAGCGGAAGCAGAAGAAACTCCAGTATGACTGCAAGGGTTCGATAAAATGAGGAGAAAATAGAATGTAACTCATGAACAATGAATATTAAATACCAAGCCGATGATAAAAACCCTAAAGATCTGAACCCTACAGGGGTCCCAATTTGTTTTGATCATATTGTTTCAGTCGAGAGAATCGATGTAAATTTAATTAAAGGACTAATTAAATTTGTTCCATGTACATCTCATTAATATACAGATACCAAAATATCCACCATATGTATACGAATTGTACGTAAGATCCTGAGGTTTGCAAGGGAAACCAAATTTGTGTGTAATAGATATCAAACCAAAAATCGAGAATAAGAGAAATTAAATACTGAATTGAAGTAGGTTGTAGAAACTGGCATAATAGTCGACACATGAAACACCTGAAGCCTCGTAAAAGAGAACCATTAATATCATACAACTCATATTCAATGTGTATGGTAAATTCGTCTCAAATTCGTTGATATATTCTATGGTTGACATTGTTAAGGATAATATGAATTATCCACTAACATATGATACATGTTTGATATATGTAAAGGGCAACATATATGCAAATTAAATCATTATAGGTATCGTATATGTAGAGTATTATATATATATATATATATATATATATATATATATATATATATAACCAGAGATCAAATGTAATGTGTCAATGTAGTGATAAAGTTAGATATTTAAATGAGGTTTATATTAGTAAAAGAGAAATGTGAAGGGATCAAATTAACTTATAATGAAATGTAAATTTCATTAATTATTATAGTAAGTCCATTTGAAAAGTAGAATTTATAATGATATAAGAAAAAGAAAATTTTCTTCTATATATTATGAGGTAAAGGGCTTTGTTCGAAATAAATGAAAGTAGCTATTAAAGATATATCGTCAAAAAATGACAAAAGAGAAGGCAAAAAAAAAAAATTGGATATATTACAAATGGTATTAGAGCTCATGTTAGAAAAACTGGGCTATTGTTGTTGTGCTCACTATATAAACTCATATTATTCATTTTAAAAAAGAAATGTTACTGATGTTACTCTGTTTTAGTGTAAAAAGGTACTAAACTGAAAAGACAATGGCTGAAGAAGATGAACTCTATGTTGATCTGGGTGGTAGAGATAATACACCAGATCACAATGCTCCTTTAATGGCTATGTTGCACAGGTTGTAACGGGATATGGCCGAGCTAAGAAGCCATAATGACAGGCTATCCTTAGCCAGTGAGGAGCAGGAAAAACTGATAAGAGAACTGAATTCGCGGAACAGCCAAGAAGGTGAAGGTTCTGGAAGGAGGAGGAAAGGTAGGTTCTCAGATGATTCTAAGGAAGATGACACTAGTAGACATCAGTCTAAACAGAAGAAGAAATTACAAGGTGAATTCCAAAAAATTAAACCTCCCTCCTATGATGGAGAGAAGGAGGAACATGCTGAGGCATGGCTATTGAATATGATTAAGTATTATCAAGTCTATGAATATGAAAGCAATCTGAAGGCCAGATTACTATCTACCAGTTGCAAGGTAAGGCTACCTTGTGGTGGGAGGAGACAAAAATGGTTCATGCCATTGATGAAAAAACAGTGACTTGGGAAGATTTCCAAGTCAAGTTTAAAAACCGTTATTTGAACGAACGTTATTATGATGATAAAGCAAAGGAGTTTCATGAACTCAGATTGGGACAACTCACCATAGATGAGCTTGTCACCAAGTTTACAAATCTGTTAAGGTATGTTCCTTATATTCGAAGAGAAAGCAAAGGTGCAAAGGTTTTTGAACTGTTTGCCTACTGTGTACAAGGATAAAATAGAGTTCTATAATCCAAAAACTATGGATGAGGTGGTGAGGAAAGCTATATTATGCTACTATTAGTTTAAAGGAAAGAGTGAACATGGGAAAAGCTGGATAAATAGGGGTGAATTCAAAAGAAAGAAACAAAAATTAGCTTACTTGAAGAACTTTGGTAGGGAACATCAGCAGAAGAAATTTAACAAACCAAAGGAAAGCCAAACTGCTCAATCAAAATTTGGTTCAAAGAAAATAGATGGGGATAGTAAGAAGGAAGGAACAGTTAAAATGTGGCAGCCTGTGAAATGTTGGGGTTGCAGAGAACCTCATCTGTTGAGGGACTGTCGACATAAAAATATTCAGATGGTTTTGAGAGATAGAGAAGCTACCACAATGAATGATATAGCAAGGAACATACCCACTATCAATGCAGCCTTGGAGAACTAAAAATCAGAACATAAATCTACTATGATCCAGATGGAAGGTAAAATCTCTGATCAATCCGTTACTATCTTAATTGATCTGGGTGCTTCTTTGAGTTACATTAGTCCACAAGTTGTAGAAAAATGTAAACTCAAAACAAAAAAGTTTCAACAGCATTGGTTGGTACAATTAGCTACTGGGACTAAATGCAAAGTAACTCATAAGCTACCTAAAACAGCTATTAAATTGAATGAATATCAAACATAAGTTTATTTAAACATTCTTCCATTAGGTTCTTATGATATATTGATAGGAATGGATTGGCTAGAAAAGAAAAAGACCATGCTGAATTGTTGGGACAAAATTCTGCATTGCATAGAGGATGAAGGAAAACCATTCATACTAAAAGGGATATTGAAACCTATTTCTGTAAGGCAAATCTCCACCCTTTAGCTAAAAACAACAGCGAGAAAAGGATATCAAGTATATGTTGTACATGTTGAAGAATTAGGACAGCAACCTGAAGAAAACTTGCTAGACACTTTACCAGTGGTAAGATAATTTAAGGAAGTTTTTCCAGATGAGATTCCTCATCTTCCCCCCAAAAGAGAGATAGATTTTTCAATTGAATTGGTGCCAGGAGCAACACCAGTTTGTAAAGCCCCTTACTAGATGAGCCCTCCTGAACTCATGGAGTTAAAAATGCAATTACAAGAATTTTTGGATAAATGTATCGGATCGAGTGTATCCCCTTGGGGAGCACCGGTGCTATTCGTGAAAAAGAAGGATGGAACCTTCAAAATGTGCATTGACTACCGTCAATTGAATAAGTTGAAAATCAAAAATAGGTATCGATTGCCCAGAATAGATGACCTTTTTGATTAGGTGAGAGGAGTTTCAGTATTCTCTAAGATTGGTTTGAGGATTGCTTATCACCAACTTTGAATTAAGGAGGAAGATATCAGTAAAATAGCTTTTCGAACTAGATATGGTCACTACAAATTTGTAGTCCTACCTTTTGATTTGAAAAATTCCCTTGCCATTTTTATCTGCTTAATGAATAGTGTTTTGAACAAGTACTTAGATAAATTCATACTAGTGGTCATAGACGATATTCTAGTCTATTCAAAGAGTGAGGCAGAACATAAGGAACACCTTAGAATGGTGTTACAAACTCTTAAGGAGAATTAGTTATATGCCAAGTTTAGAAAATGTGAATTTTATAAGGATAAAATTCAATATCTGGGCCATATCATTTCTGAACAAGGATTGGTTGTTGATCCTGAAAAGATAAAAGCCATAAGAAATTCGCATGTGCCTACTGATGTATGAGAAGTAAGGTCATTTATGGGGATTGTAGTTTATTATCGAAGGTTTGTGGAATTTTTTTTTGCAATAGCATATCCCATAAATTCACTATAGAAGAAAGGCACCAAATTTGAGTGGACTGAAAAATACCAACATAGCTTTGAACAACTAAAATTAAAACTTACCATAGCACCTGTACTGAAGATTCTAGATCCTGATAAAGAGTTTGTCATGTCTACGGATGCATGTAGAGAGGGGGTTGGGAGGAGTTCTAATGCAAGAGAATTCTGTCATTGCATATGAATCTAGAAAACTTAAGAAACATGAATAGAATTACAGTGTATATGATCTGTAATTGGCTGCTGTAATTCATGCCTTGAATATGTGGCGACACTATCTTCTTGGAAAAAAATTTACATTGATGACAGATCATAATAGTCTCAAGTATTTATTTTCTCAAATAGATTTGAATGCTTGACAAGCCAGATGGCTTTCATTTCTGAGTGAATTTGATATGGACATAAAACGTATCAAAGGGAAAGAAAACAAAATTGATGATGCTCTAAGAAGAATTGCTTGTCAAATCATAAACAACATTGGGAATAGTGCTATTTTTGAATTAGAAGAATTAGTTAAAAATGTAGCAGATCAAGATCCCAACTATGAGAACCTACAAGTGAAAATGCTGAAAAAGGAAATGGCTGAATACACCCAAAACCAAAAAGGGTTGATCTGCTATAGAAATAGATTGTACATCCCCAATGTGGATTCTTTAAAAAAATAAATCCTATATGAATATCATAAATAGCCATATTTAGGACATCCTGGATATCAGAAAATGCTTACAGCCTTGAAAAAGAAATTGTTTTGGCTAGGAATGAAAAAAGGCGTAGCGAACTAGATAGCCAAATGCACGGAGTGTCAACTAGTCAAAGTTGAACATCAGCATCCAGCTGGTATTTTAAACCCCTTACCAATTGCAGAATGGAAATGGGACACTGTTTCTATATATTTTATAACTGGGTTACCTAGAACAAAGTACCATTATGACTCAGTGATGGTAGTGGTAGATACCTTAACAAAGGCTACACATTTCATACCTATAAAATACAATTTTGGGATAGCCCAAGTAGCAAATGTGTTCCTAAAAGAAATAGTAAGGCTACACAGGGTCCCAAAGATGATTATTTTAGATAGAGATGCTAAGTTCACAGCAGCCTTCTGGAAAGGTCTGTTTGGGGGCATGGGCACTAAATTGAATTTTAGCACTGGTTATCACCCTCAGATGGATGGTCAAACATAGAGAACGAATGAGATTTTGGAGGATATGCTGAGAATGTATGTGATGGATAGGCCATAAAAATGGGAAGACTACTTACATTTAGTCGATTTTTCTTATAACAACAGCTACCTATCCTCCATCAAAATGAGTCCATTTGAAGCACTCTATGGAAGAAAGTGTCGTACTCCTTTAAGTTGGATCCAACCTGAAGATAAGCTAGTACCTGGGCCAGATACTCTAATAGAAAAGGAAAGGATTGTCAAAAAAATACAGAGAAACATCAAGACAACACTAGATCGACAAAAAAGCTATGCCGATAAGAAGAGAGTGCACTGAGAGTTCAAACTGGGTGATCATGTGTATCTTCATATTAAACCCAAAAAGAGCACACTTTATGCTGGAAGCTGTGAAAAATTGGCTCCTAGATACTGTGGGCCTTTTGAGGTGTTAGAAAGGGTGGGACCAGTGGCTTATAAACTGGCCTTACCTCCCCATGTTAAATTTCATGATGTGTTTCATGTTTCGTTATTAAAAAGGTATGCACATGATGCTTCTCATATTGTTGATTGGAATGTGATACATGTGGAACTAGAAGGGGAGTTCCTTCCAGAGCCGCTTCAAATATTGGAGGGGGAAGAAATTGAATTGAGAAATCGAAAAGTAGCCGGAGTAAAGGTGCAGTGGAAGCACTTTATTGCTGAAGAAGCTACGTGGGAAAGAGAAGCTGAGATGATGGAAAAATATCCATTTTTATTTTCAAAATAAACTCTAGTAGTTAGTTGGTAACACCGAGGATGGTGTTTGTTTAGAGAGGGGGAATATGTAACACCCCTAGTTTTTATTCTTTTCAAGTTAGACATTTGAACATAAGTCCAAAGGGGATTGGAACCCAATGGATAACTATTGTGTGGATTTAATTGATTTTATTTATTAATGAAAAATAAATAAGATATTGTGTGCATTATGAAAAAATAGGAAATTGAGATCAATTGCCTAATCCATGAGGTTATGGAAATACGTTAAGACTTTCCCAAAACTCTTTCAAAAAAACGTGGAAATAAATTATTTCTAATTTAGATTTTTGAGGAAAAGTCTAAATTCCCCAATAATGAGGAAAGTAGTTTGGAAGAGGTAAGAAGCTAGAAAAGTAGAAAGAAGCTTTAAAATTCCCTAAATATATGGGAGCCTAGGCAAACAGTAATAAAAGCATCCTGAAATTCTGGACGCAAAATTGGAAACATGCTTTGGGGAGAGCATAGCTTAAATAAGCTACTCTAGAACAGATTGAGGTTGGTTTGTTCTTGGGAGGATCTCAGCTCGGGCGTGAATTCTGGAGATAGACAAATTCTAAGGTTGGGTGGATTGGTCATAAAACCATATTGGTATGCACGTATGATTTATGATTTTTTTTTTTATATGTTTAATGAGTATATTTTATCATCATTATGCGAACTGGAAAAAATTTAGTTGACATGTGGAGCACAGTAAATTCCTACATTTAACATAATATAATTGAAGAATTTTCTCCTCCATTATTTGTATAGTTGTAGGAATATATTTACCATTGGGAAATATCATTCGGAATTTCTAAACTGATACTGGTTTAAACCTAAAGATAGATTTTAAATGCCGGAGGCCACTATTAAATAATAAATTTAATCTGCTGAAACTCTATTATGTTAGCTACCTGTAAATTATAACTATAGCTGGAAAAATTGATTTAAATTAATAGAGAATGAAATTTTCAGATATAGTTATCATTATTTTGTATTAAATAAAATACTTATATCTCTTATTGCTGAAAGAAAATTTGCAGAATTATAATTAAAGTGCGGCTGGGTAGAGTAAAGTTATAGATTAGATTTTTTATGCAGAAAACTAATGAAAATCTGAATTTAAAGTCTTATTGGAATAAATATTTTAAAGTAACCAGCATTATTCCAATCTAAAGAAATAAAAACCATAATACTAGTCATTATTGAAGAAAAATAGAAAGACGACAAGAAAGCAGATGAAAGTATATACCTATGACTGTACTGTTTAATTACACAAATAAAATGATTTATACTCTTAAGAATTAAAAGAGTTGAATCCTTATTATTCTCTCTAACTATTCTAAATCATTATATATTATAAGATGTGATTTCATTAAATTCAACTATTTACATGACAATGTAAATTTAGCAAGCTAGAAATTATACTTTGTATATAAGTAATGACATGTAAATAAGTGAGAGAAATTTCTGAGTATATAAGTCTTTATAATCAGAGATAAATGTCTACAGTTTATACCATAAATATCATTAGAAAAAATTGAAATTCATATAATTAGACATGCAAAATAATACCAGTGGTTAATATATATATATATATTGGTAAAAAGAATATATATATACATTTATATCAGTTCAAAATCATTTAAAATGAATATGATATTCTAGATACACGTATAAATCAAAAGGTAAAATCAGATATTTATTATTATTAAGAAACAGTAATACAGATGATAAATATCATACCAAAATTTTACAGTGCACATGTAGTACATTGTACAGTGAAAATTTTATATAGGAAAATGTTCAATAAGTAAATAAATTAACTCTATATTAAAATTGCCGTGAGGCTCAAAAGGCAACGAATGGCCAAATGTATAACAATAACACTTAAATTTAAGCACCACGGTAAAAGAGTAGTATTACTCGATGATGAGTATATCAACTGACCTGTTTAGAGAAAATGGAGTCAAATTCCAAGAAGATAAATAAACAAGAACCAGAGAAATTCTCTACATCAACATATAGAAGAGGGATGGGGGATTGCCTGCATCATACATACAATAAAAGTGAAGTTAAAAGGAGGAAATTCAAACTAAAATTATTTATGCCCATTGATAATAAAAATCCGAGTAAGACTGTAACCATTACCTGAGCAAATCCAAAAACTAGTTATATTAGCATCCAGTAGTATCACAGAACTAAAATCAACTTGGTTTAAATGCATGGAGTACCATTTAAACCTTCTGCAAAATGAATTTGGGGTAATCGAAGAGTACCCATAAGAAAAATACCATTAAAAAAATGATAAAATAGGTGGAACGAATACACAGTAGAAATAATATTTTGAACAGGGGTTTCAATACTCCCAAAGGTTTAGGAAGATGAAATACAACGTAACAATGCTCATTGAAAAGCTTACCCGAGTTGTAAAATAGAAGAGAAGATCCATTAACATGGAGAATTCTTGACGGAAATACGCCATATACTCTACCATGGTGACCTCATAAAACACAGAGAATGTGTTATAAAAACAACTGTGGGAGATTAATAGAGTACACATGTATTATAAAAAAATAATATTCCACTATGGGAGATTAATAGCGTGCGCTCCTTAAACAAATTACTTGCAGGGATAACCCAGTTGAATAATCGTATGCAAATCAAGCATAGAGAAAAATAGAAATTATGAAACGTTGTGTAAATTATTCAGAGATGAAGTAAAGATAAATGACTTACCTTATGAACGAGATCACGGCCAAATAAATTGAATTGTACACCAACAAAGAAAACCCTTCATCATTTTTTAGAGCGTAAGCAGAAGAAAATCCTGTATGAGTGCAAGGGTTCAATAAAATGAGGAACAAATAGAATGTAACTCATGAACAATGAATATTAAATACCAGACCAATGATAAAAACCCTAAATATCTCAACCCTACAGGTGTCCCAATCTGTTTTGATCACATTGTTTCAGTTGAGAGAATCGATGAAAATTTAATTAAAGGAATAATTAAATTCATTCCATGTACATATCATTAATATACAGATACCAAACCATCCACCATATCTATATGAACTGGATGCAACATCCCGAGGTTTGCAAGGGAAACGAAATTTTCTTGTAATAGATATCAAACCAAAAATCGAGAGTAAGAGAAATTAAATACTGAATTATAGTAGGTTGTACCAACATGCATAATATTCGACACATGAAAAGACGTGAAGCCTCGTAAACGAGAACCATTAATATCATACAACTAATATTCAATGTGTATGGTAAATTCATTTCAAATTTGTTGATATAGTCTATGGTTGACATCGTTAACGATAATATGAATTATCCACTAACATATAATACATGTTTGATATATGTAAAGGGAAACATATATGAAAATTAAATCATTATAGGTATCGTATATGTAGAGTATTACATATATAAATATATGTAGAGTATTACATATATATATATAACTAGAGATCAAATGTAATGTGTCAATGTAGTGATAAAGTTAGATATTTAAATGAGGTTTATATTAGTAAAAGAGAAATGTGAAGGGATCAAATTAACTTATATTGAAATGTAAATTTCATTAATTATTATAGTAAGTCCATTTTAAAAATAGAAGTTATAATGATAGAAGAAAAAGAAAATTTCCTTCTATAGATTATGAGGTAAAGGGCTTTGTCAAAAATAAATGAAAGTAACTATTAAAGATATATCATCGAAAAATGACGAGAGAAAAAAAAATAAATAAATAAAAATAAATAAATTGGGTATATTACATTCAGAGGAACCAATTTCATTCACCATTTACTTTCTCCTTCATCATTAACAATGTTTGGGGTTTAGCTTTTGACAAATAGAAAAAGCAAACAAGGCCACAACCCTCTAAATTTACAAAAATACATTAATTATTAAAAATTAAAAATAAAGGGTGATGGAGAACGCCTAGCCTTTAGAGACTATAGGCAAGAAAATCAACCCCTTTATTTTCCATTTGAAGTCTCTATAAATAATGGGCAAAAAAAGGTGAGTGAAATTCAAGGTTTATGATCTCTTTTTAAATGTTGAGAAAAAAAATATTTTTTATTTTTATTTGTATCATAAAAAAGTTATTATATTATTTAAAAAAATATTTAAGTTATCATTTATAAATAAATTTGATTGGTTGAGTATTCTGAATAGAATATATAAAGTTTTGGAATTAAATCTCTGTATTCGTTGTTAAATAATTTAAATTATTTAGATCATAAATATCTGTTAAGTAAATTTAATTTGTATTTGATCTTTGCAATGAGAGAAAATATATTAGAGTTTTTAGGAATATTTACATTTTAAAATAACATATATAGTATAATATTTTAATTGATAATTTTGGACAAACCGAATTATAATTTCTAAATATTATTGTAAACAAATTTCAGTAGGTGGTCAACACAAAGTATTTTTCTTTAAAGATGTACAATTTAGCTGAATTAAGGTATTAAGGAGGGTGTACATGGAAACACCTCCTCACATGATCTTCGTGACACCCATTTTATTGGGCTCGATTTTTGTGTCTCATAAATTCACACTCATATCAAAGTTTCTTTCCTCCCATTCTATTTTATTGTTGGATTTCATTCGGCGCAATAAGAGATTTTGGTGGGTGATGTTCCACTATTCTCAACCACTAGATGCTTCAACTTGGCCAAGCCTCTTGTTGCACATTGGTCACATTTAGAGATAGGGGTTTCTCACTATGCACAATTCCACCACCCTATGCAAGAGGATAATTGATTGGTGTTAACACATGATGTCACATTGACTTTTGTGGTTAATATGGTTGATATTTTCTATAATCAACTATTTTGGATTTAGATAATGGGTTGTTTCCATAGTTTCTACAACTTCATGCCTTTTATTTTTTCATTCCTTGACCTCTCTAGTGATGTTTCTGGACTCCTCTACGATTTTTTCTTGGATCTTGTGCTTTAATTGAGTCCAACTCATGATGTTGAGAATATTTGAGTCCATCTACGATGTTAAAATTTAAATACAAAAGGGCATTCATAATTTTAACACTGTATATGGATTCAAATACCCCTTTATCTCTAATTTTTAAAAATATAGATGGATTTAGAGACCCCTATAGTGAAATGAAACACTTTAGTATCAAAATTGAATTTTTCCATTTCTGGAGTGACAAAATTAAAATTTACTAACAAAAATGACCAATTCATATTCTTGTTGTACTTATTATTTGGTCATATTTTTATTCTTGGACTATTAGTCATTTATGTTAATCATTATTAATTTGTTCACTTTTTATCTATTCATATATTTTAGTTCTAGAATAAATTAGTCATCTTAGTTAGTAGCTTTTAATTTGGTCTCTTATTGTCTAGTCATAAATTTTATCCCTAAAATAAATTAGTCATTTAAGTTAGATATTTTTAGTTCAGACACTTAAAATTGCTCAAATTTAGTAGTATTTTACTTGAATTAATCATGTTGACTAACGTTTTTAGTCACCTAGTGACTAATTTCATCAATTTATACTAGTGGCATGCATATTCTATGCATGGAAAAACTTGTAAGATAACCATACATGCAACTCAGTACATACAAGAAAAAATCGTTGTAGCTACCGATCTTGTTGTCCTATTCCCACACTTTCTTGCTTTTAGTTTGCCTTCTTGCTCCAAATCACAAGTATGCCACAGTCCTCCAAGAGTGCTCCAAGAAAACTTTAATTTTCCAAGAGTATGAGAGAGATAATAGAATGAGAGCTTGGAAACGAAATTGACAAAATTATGTGCAAAAGCTACCAACTAATCCTCATAAGCCCATTTATCAATGAGGCATCAAATTTATTCATTTTTCCATTACTTTTGTTCATTTTCCTCCTCACATGCAACCTGTGACCTTTCACCTCCCTTTTCTCCTATTTTCCATTATTTTCATAAATAAAATGCCAATAAATGTCGCATGCCTTTCCAAATCCTTTTCCATTTCATTTGACAATTTCCATAAGCATTAATAAACCCAAATGAACACCCACTAGGATTTTTTCACCCAAAATTTAGCTTTGAATACATGTCCCATGACCAAGGTCTTATTTTACCTTTATTAACTTTTACATGGATTTTTTACCAGGTTTGTTACAACTTGTTGCTACATTAGTAGCTTCAAACTTCAATTCTTCATCAAACATGGCACTTTCCATATTTCCACAATTAATACTTGTTTTGAAAAGAGACCACAATTTTGATCGACATAATTTTCATCCCCTTTCTGGTGAGATATATGATCATGCATTTACTAATTAACAATTTCAACTTCACCAAATTCATTGTTTGTTGTTGGATTCATGAGAGATCCACATTCATCTCTACAAACCATTACATCAGATGAAAATTTGTCTTTGTTATTCTCAAACTTAAATGCCTCAAACCATGATGTAAAGAGGTCATCATCAGCTACAATCATGCCAACCAGATCACAAATGTTATTCACTTCTTTATTGAAAGCTTCACCATCAACAAAAGGACTATTGTTGGATTCACCAATTCACAACACAATTTTCAGTCACCATCCACATGTGTCTCGTCATAGTGGGATTCACCATCCATGTTATAGTGGGGTTATTAAGAAACTATATTCTCTTACTCTACCTCACACTTAGGGGCTTCAACTTCTCACTCTACAATCATTTCTGTGTCTTCTTCATCCATATGCATGTCTACATGATGGGTTTCATTTTTATATTCTTTATGATCATCATCCACATTTGAGTGGGATTCTCCAAGCTCTATATTCCTCCTAGAGTTATGGTTATTTAATCTCATAAATGTATTTAACTTTCTATTGATTATTCAACATATTATAACATAATTGTTTTCTTTATGTTGCTTTCCTTTATACCAAATTCCACTTCCAAGGTCTTCCATGGTTCCTAGGAAGATGTAGCTTTTTCTACCTTACATAAGGACTTCCCATCCAATGCATTTTTTATAATATAAAATAATAATCTATTGCGTACTTTATCAAATGGGTTATTATAATGATACTCAATCAACTCTTTACGTTGAATATTTTTTTTTATTTTGACAATTCCCGAAAATTAAATTTTTTACTAGAAAATTATGGAAGTGTTACCACATTTATCTTGATCCATTCATCCTTGAATTTTTCTAATTCATCTACTTTTATTTCATATGCCTCAACTATGGAGAGAACCTCTATGAGATATTCAAAATACTTTGGCTTTTCCTTTTGATTTATTTTCCTAGTTTGCTTCAGTATTCCTTTCTAATCCATGGTTGTAGTATTTCATTTTCCTTGCATATTCTTTCCTTATTGTCTCAGCCTTATAGATATTAACGTCACATAAACTTGATTATCTTTAAAAATAATCATTTTAACCTTCACATTAACGGTGGCTCCAAAAAAATACTAGCAAGTTCATTAAGCTCTTCTATGCATATTATTATGGAGTCTCATGTCTACAACTTATAGTGGAGACTCGTTATTTAGTCATTGGTGTTAGATATTTCCTCTCGATATGGGGGTGGATCTATAGGCTACTCAACCTAATGCTTTAGTATTTGGGTCTACAAAATCTCAACAAGCTCTAGTTTCTACTTATATACCAATGGATCCAAACATCCATGTGCAAACTACTCACAATAGCCAAGGCTCTTAGTGAAAGTAGATTATGACTTATTAACTTCTTTGGTTATTTCAAACCTTGCTAAATCTTTCTTTGATACCACTTGTTATTTTGATGCAAAGATAAACATGCAAACACGAGACAAATAAGTAAACAAACTTATTATTATATAAATGAGCTATACTCATTAGTTATTCTATCATATACAGCCACCAAGTTGATGTTATGCTATCTTCTTACTTCACATTACAATGACCCAACCATGATTATATAAGAACTAAAATCTCTAAATATGGAATCATGCAAAATATAACTTTATTTTCTTCATGCAAGCTATGACTTGACACTTTAACTAAACTTTTCTAAATTTGCTTTAACATAAATTGAAAATTTTCTTTTCCTTCACTTAGCCTTTCTTGAAAAGGCATTACCTTTTTAACTTTGACTCACTTGAATTCTAATATTATAAGAATTAACTTAATTTCCTTCACTTAACTTAACTCTTCATACATTGCATGCATACAAGATTACTTACTATTTCTAGCAAGTGAAAAAATTTCTATCTATGACAAAGTTGTGATCGATGGTAATAAATGAAATAAGAAATTTGATGATATGTTTTTTTGGATTGTATTCTCTTATAATTTTAATTGCTATACCAGACTAGAGTTCACTTGATTGTAACACATTTGAATATTTGAAAATTTTTAGGCCACTTAGGTTGTTTATTCTATAAGATTACTTTCATTCATATCAATTTAATATTGGTTATGTTAAAGCATAATTTCATGGAATGATTATATAATTACTTAAATAAGTCTTTAACATATAAATTTTAATAATCATGAAATATAAAAAGTGAGATGTAGTATATATAATCACATAGTTTCATGTTGAGAAAATAGATGAAAAGAGTCACTATGCAGCAAAAACCTATATTGATGGGCCATTTAGGTGAGCTAAGTCAGCCTATGACATGGGTTACTATAGGGGCATGACCATGGATTTTTAGCTTAAATTAAAGTTTATGCTACAAGTACTCTTTCAACCTCCTTCACAATTTATTTATATATATCTCTATTAAGTGAGGAAGATAAATGGCATGGTCGTTATGCCCTAATGATATCAATTACTAATATTACTTGGTTTCTTAATAATGCATTTGTGGTTTTCCAATTACTAGATGAAAATATTTACGAAGATCTTAATACCTAACAATAAATTAATATAATAAAATATTAAACGTATGTATATATATTTTACAATATTAGTAGAAAGTTTTTTTTACAATAAGAGAATATTTAAATACTAATAAATTATCTAAAAGATAACTAAATCATTGTTATTTATCTCTTTGGTATTTTTGTTCAATAGTGAAAAGAAAATTGAGATGTGAGTATAAGACATATGCAATAATCAATTTTTTTATTTTTCATTTAAAAAAGAAAAAACGAAGGTTAAAATGCATATATAGATGATTTTGTATTTTAATTCTTCTGAATTTATTTATGTATAATTTTGATATATATATATATATATATATATATATATCAGTATAAAACAATTGACAAAATATTTAATTTTTTGTTTGGCTATATAGTATCTAATTTCTTGCAAATTTATATCATAGTTTTAGTTGAAGTAATTTAAAAATTTTCACATATTTAAAAAAATAAATAATTTTAGCTCATGGAGTGTAACTCAATTGGAAATCACTTTGTTATGAAGTATTATGTAAAAACATGAGATTCAAAGTTCAAATCTCCTTCCTCGGATGCGAGTGCATCGTAACACGTAGCTGGCATGCCACATGGGCTCCCCAATGCCTCACAATTTTCCTTGCCACGAGGCAGCACATGGCCTTGGCATGGGACCCTTAAATAATACATGTTCGTCTGTAGCCCATCGCCTTTATTGGTATTCAATTCCACTCACCATGAATTCATTCTTGTCCGTCGTGTTTGCAGAGCACTCTAGCCATTTATGGCCAATGGCGTCATCACCTCCCAACATTTATCCCTTCATCTCTGTCAAGTTTCCTCTCAGCTCTGTTGATCCTTGCTGCACCTTTTCCCCTCTCTCAGCCCTTCAAATGCCCTCCTCCCACTCACTTCATGCCACACACTTCCTCTCTCCTCATCCATCTCATTTTTTTCATTCACCTCATTTGCATTCTTAGAATTATGTCAAATCCATGCCTCATCGCCATCAAATGCATTGTCACAGAGGCCGAGGCCAAGGTTCGTCCTCTTGCCCTCCCATCCTTGCCATGGTGGAGCGCTCTGTGGATTTATCATTGGTCATCAATGTGCCGAAGGTTCCTCCCCTCAACACCTCTCTTCCTATATCTCTCCTCGAATTCCTGAAGCCCAGCCACGCCATTCCCACTCAAGGTCCAAGAAAAAGATGCAAAAATCATTCTTTCTCCCTCCTACCCCCAACAGTTTCGAAAAATGGTGGCTCTACCCGTCAAACCCATGGAGAAATTATCAAACAACAGAGGCAACAACAACTTCGTTGAAGGGGGTAAGGCAGAAGAAACTGGAGCTCATTCCCTCTCCATGCCTGAGCCGGACCCTTAGCTCTCCAAGCGAGAGGAGGACCCCTCTAAATATGGTTGCTGCATAGAGGAAGAGCACCCTCCTCAAAAAATTCAAGATGCAAAGAACCAGAAAGTCTACTGTCATGGTTCATCCTTTTCCGCTTTTTTCCAGCTATACTATAGTATCTATGTCTATTTACATTTCTCACAGAAAACATAGATAATGGGTTCTTTTGTTTAATGTCAGCTTCCCCTTAAGGGGAATCTCTTATTATGCTCTACGGACTGGTTTATGGGTTGGTTTCCCCCCAAGGGGCTGCCTTGTTTTTGTATTTTTAAATTTCTCTTTCCCACCGAAATTGGCTAACTTGGTAATCCCAGTCAAGATGTTGTACTTTTTTTATTATATAATATAATCTATTCATATTTAAAAAAAAAAAAAAGTTCAAATCTAATTGATTCAGGTCAACCCAAAAATAATAATTTTTTCCTATTTATTTATTATATTTTTAAAATGCCCTACATATTGTAATTGTTCTAAAATCAAATTATATTTAGTATATTACTTTTATGTACATTCTCTTATAATTTTCAAACAAATATATATTTAAATTAAATACTTGAATTAGTTGAAAATATTGTAACTTTTCAAAATGTTATATTTTGATTTTATAATTAATTAAAAATTTAATATAATTAACTTATTTTAATTTTATATTTAATTAAAAATATTAATGAAATGTGAAAAGTATAATATAAAAGAAAGAAATTGAGAAATTAAAATGATCAACAATTCAAAATATAATTATCCACTATCCACTCATGGAATTTTAGTTCAAACTTCCTAAATGTTAATGGTTTTGTCAAAATTTTTGTCTTTCTTAAATGGTTGTCTTAATTGTCATTGTGTTAAGTGCCCATTGTCTTAAATATAAAATTTTGTTTTAAATATCAAATTTTGTTTTAAAATATTTTTGTCTCAAGTTGGTTTTGTGCTAGATATCAAGTTTTGCCTTAAAATAATTTTGTGTTTTTGTCTTAAATATAAAAGTTTGTCTTAAACTACTTTTGTCTTCAATTTTATATTTAAGACAATTCAATTGATATTAAATTTTAATGTAAAGTAACTAAAATATATAAAGTCTTGCCTTAAAATAATTTTGTGTTTTAATCTTAAATATAAAAGTTTGTCTCAAACTACTTTTCTCTTCAATTTAATATTTAAGACAATTCAATTCATATTAAATTTTAATGTAAAGTAACTAAAATAAAGTATAAAATTTTGCCTTAAAATATTTTTGTAAGTTTTATCTTAAAATAATTTTATTTGAAAGTGTTTTTGTCTTAAATATAAAATTTTATGTCAAACTACTTTTGTCTTCAATTTTATAGTGTTTTTGTCTTAAATATAAAATTTTGTGTCAAAATACTTGTCTTCAATTTTATATTTAAACAATTCAACTAATATTAACACTAAATGTAAAACAACTATTTTTTTAAAACAAAATATTTTTTTCCCCTTTAAAAATATCTTAAAATGCCCTTCGTGTAAGAGTATTGGAAGTTGACCTTTCATTTTATATTATGTACGAATTTGAAATAATATCTATTTGCAATACATGTGCAGATTCAAGAAAAACTTGGAAATTTGTGATAATTTTAGTATTATATACATTATAGATACACAAACTATATATATAATATGAAAAGAACTAATGTGACATCCATGGAAATCTACAATTAGAACTCTGTGATTAAAAAAAAAATTGCTGACATCCATAATTTTTTTAAGTGGAGACTTCCCGCAGTAATATAATGCAATTTTTTTACCAGCGGACAACATCAAAATCACTATCACGATTTATTGGAATATCAAATCGTGATTCGATAATAATTTTGATGAGTTTTCATAATAACCAGCGCAGCAATAACGTGATTCGATGATTAATGTCGATGATAAGTAAATGATTCTTCATTTAATATCAATTTTCACGAAATCATGCCACACACACACACACATATATATATATATATATATATATATATATATATATATATATATATATCACTTTTCACGAAATCATGCTTTCAATTAATGTGAAATTAAGCCATGTCAATTTTTATTACACATTTTTTATAATATTACATTTGTTTTTTTAATCAAAATTTTATTTGAAACTTAATTATAAAAATAATTATAATAATAAATTTATAAGAATTAAATGTATTTTATATATTTTAAATTTAAAATATATTTATTTATGAAAAATATTACTTAAAAATAATAATGATTGCATAAAATATATCTAAATAAAAATTTAAATAATTATACAATTCTAAAAAAATATTATTACAATCCTAAAAAATATTATTTACTATGTTTAGGTTAAATAGTAATTGTGATTTTAATATGATATTTCATTAATAACTCTTTCAATTAGCTTTTCAGAGAACATTCCATAAATAACTCCCATTCTCAACAACATTCATATCACCAACTTCAACTCAACTCAAATGTCATCCTCAATTCCCAATTCAATGCCAATGTAAGGGTTGCTTTTAGTGGGTCTTCATATCGCTCATGAATTCAACATGAGGGAACAACTAACAATACTTTCTGTATCATGATATTTGATGATCTCGGTTTCAAATTTTTTGTCAAGGAATTTAATGTATTGAATGAAAATTAAGATAAATTAAAAAAGTTTTATTGGAACTTTTGTACAACAAATCCTTTTTTCATGTGAGAGGGAATCAAACTTTCATACATTGTTGTTATTGTCATTATGTTAACATTGATGAATTTTTATTGGTGTAAGTGTTTATGTTATTAATTGTTTGGAAAGGTTGATTTTACAACCCTTTTTTTTATCATTAATTTATTTTGGAAAATGGTAGGCTCACAAACCTAAAATATTGCGGAACACAATGTTTATAACTAAAGTTGTAATATACAATTGCATTTGTTTCATTTGACTAAATTTGGCCACTAGATAAACTAATAAACAAAATTATACATATATATAGATATATATATATATATTTATTGAAACACACATGGTTATGCCCCCACCTTTTCCAATAATATTTGTTTTACAAAAAATCAAGTTAGATGGAGGTCTTCCATTTCAAGAGTGAAGAGTGAAAAATTGTAATTGGCTCTATTTAGTTGCAAAATTATCTTGAACATGTAGACTTCGCTAAAACTAGTTTTGACAACTATTAATTAGTCCACAAGTTTTTGTTGTCATATAATTTAAGAAAATATTTTGCTAGGGGAATTAATGGATTCCCAAGAGGTTGAAGTTAAAATATTTATTCCATGTTCATACATTTTTGAAGGCAATGAAAAGAAAATTTCCAATTACTAAGAAATTCTAAAGTTTTCTTTATTCACTAGAGCTTAAATTTTTTCCACTTAGTGTTGTCCTATTATTATTCCCTCATCCAAAAAGCGCTAATTTGCTTGGGAAATTTTTAGAATTGAAGCAAAAAGTGGTTAAACCATGAATAAATTTTGAGTCATCTAATATCAATCCCATCCTACAAATCTTGTCATTCGTCCATGTAGTTTTCGAAACCTTTGATATGATTGAGATGAACTACGCCTTTCGAAGCCTTTGGATCCCCCAATCCTCATGTAATAATAGTCAGTCTCCCCAGGAAAATATTTTCATTAAGAAGTTTCATGGGGTTTACCCTTTGATGTAAGTCTACATAAAGGTAGCAATTTTGTTCATTTAGGATTTTAGGATATCTAAAATTAGGATTGTAATATATGAATTAGTGAAATGAATCTTTCATTTCTAAGACTATTTTTGTTATAGTGTTTCATGTATTTTTTTTTTCATTTTCTGTTTCATTGTGTTTATTATTTTCATGTTGTTTTGGAATGTACCAAAGCAAGAAGCACTATATTGCAAAGTACAATTTAAGTGAAAAAAAATCAAGTATTGGGTAGATGTTGTTAAACGAAAAACAATTATAATGTCTAATTAGGTAGAATTGTAAGGAGGAAAGAGAAAAATTTCAACCAATAGTTAGGTTGATGTTATTAAGTATTTGAAGCTACATGTAATGAATAGGTACATCTATACCATGATGTGGAGTAGTGGTGGGTAAATCTTAAATTTTCGGGAGGTCTAGGCCTTGATTTCTCTATAAATAAATCATTTGGATCTTGAAGAATAAAGTAGATATTTAGAAACTACAAGTGATTTGAATGTTGTGTAAAGGAGGAAAGTTGTTATATAGAGTTTTAAAGTAAATCCTAAGAGGATAAATATTGAAGCAAAGTATCAACTAGGGGGAACTATAATGGGCTCGAAGAAAGAACCCAATAACAAGGAAGCTATTAATAGAACTATTTATTAGAAAACTAATATGGAACTCTCGGTGAGGGACTTGATATATATATATATATATATATATGGTGTATGGAAGAGGCCCTAGGATTTAGGCCAATGAAGAGAATCCTAAGTGAAAAACCATAACAAAATTTGAAGTTGACAAAGCATTCAAAGGGGGTGCAATGAATTTTCAAATCATTTATAGTTGTAAATAAGGATTAAAGAGGAGGAAAAAATAAATAAAGTCCCAAAAACAAAGTCATAATAATAAGAGGACAAAATTACCAAGATTTTAATAGTTGAATATTTGGAAATTAAGGAATCCTATTAGGTAGGAAAAGCATATTTTCAAGTTGAGATGGAGAAAATGGTTGGTAGAGTCCTCCCACTAGCTAATATGGGTAATGAATGAAATGGTTGTATTATTATGACCACTATTTGTGCACCTGAAGAAGGTGAATTGTTGGAGGTTCATAGGGGAACAAAATTTTATTTGGTAGTTTGCTTATATATGAACTCATATGCAAGGAAGCTAGTAGCATGTGAAAACATTAGTTGGAGATAATGAAATATGCTAGGAACGAGTATATGTTGAGGTAAAAAAGGAAGAAGAACCTTAAGAAACATTGGGCCAATTTAAGGGTAACATTATAAGTTGACAATAATGAAGGGTCATAGATTGAGGAAATCTTCTATGTAGAGTGTTATAAATGTGTTTCCATTGATGGAAAGTGTCAAGAAGATGAAAGAAAAGGAAAATATTGTTGCAAGAAGAATGAAGATTAGCTCAAATAATGGTGAAGGAAAAGACAGAGAAGGTGCCATTAATTTAAAGCCAATTTTAGTGCACCAAATAATCTCAAGAGGACTTGGAACCCACTCAAATGGATAGAGCTCTAAAATATATTTATAATGGTATTTAAGAATGTTTGAAACAGGCTTCCTAGATTCCAAGTTATTCCCAGTCAAATTCTGAAACCCCAAAGTCAAAAATAACAGAGCTCATTTGCTTAAGGACCGATTTGGAGCAACTTAATTTTGGCAATATTGCTAGACATAGTGGATATTTTTAGCATAGTAGCTAACCAATCGTCTGGGAAAACGTGGCTTGCAATGAAATGATTTTTTGTGTTTTTATTGGCCAGTTGTAGAGAATGTTTGACATGTAAACCCAACAACGTTTCCCTTGATGATATCAATAATGCGCATAAATGGAATAATCATGATAACGTAAGCCCAAGTGGATGTGGACAATCCACACAGTGGTGGAAAAATATTTTATTTTCATAGTTCAACATGTGGTACCCATAGCCATGTCACCTCGAGATGACTTCCCTGGAAGAAAAAAAGGTGCATGCACAAGGATTATGTCATAATGTAGGGTTTGGGACCATGCTAAAAGGACACATGTTTCAATAGTAAGATATGCTAGAGGCCCTTTAAATTTTTTAAGAAAGAAATACGTTGAAAACCCCAAGACCCAAGGCCCTTTCCATCTCCATATTGAATGATATGTGGAATTCTCTTATTGGTTCAAGATGATGTCTAAATGATGTCGGTATAGGACACATGTGGCATGCATTTTTTACATTTTTAGGTGGTCAGAGGGGTCAAATCTGAGTGACACGTGTCACCACCCAGATGGTGCCATGTGGCATTAGTGATGCAAGAATGATGTCACCCTAGAATGCTAACCCAAAAATGTTTCGAGCGAGCATAGAAAGTGAATAGCTCCAAGATAACTAGGCATTGGGTGTATGTGGAGGAAAACACACCTCAACTAGTACATGATTGGCATGCAAATACAATAGTGGTTCCCAAAGGGGCATGTCATCTTTGCCACTAAATCATGAAATAAATCAGTTGAGTGCAAAGGATGTTCTCTGGGCTGACAAAGCTATGGGAGATTACAACATATATTGTAGCAACTGACCCCTAATGATAATTGTTGGACAACGTACTAGTAGATCAATTTTTTTTTAAAGGATCTGTATTTTTAGGACCAGAGCGCGCAACTATGTTACAGTCTTAGGAGCTTTGGGGAGGGTCAAAGTGCCCTATTTTGTAAAGTGATGGGAATATTTTGTATACTTTGAGCTCCACCCATGGTTTTCGGACCATGTTATTGTAAAATACAAGACTATATAAAGAGTCTAGGATTTCTTTTGCTAGATATCTAATTCATTGCCATATCATGAATTTGGATTGAAGGTTGTATTAGTTCGGCATTATTTTTTTTTTTCAAATAAGGCTCCTACACCCGAGTGCATGGAAAGTTTAGAAATTGTGCAACTCAGTGCAGAGGGCAAAAAGTCTTAGATTTGAAGTAATAAAAGAAGACTTTGAAGACATATATGTGTTGTTTACTTATTTGTTTTCTTTATCTATTATTTTTCTATTATCTGTGTTGATTTAGGGTTTCTACATGTAATTTCATCATGAATTTTTTTTATGTTTTCTTATATTGATTAATGCTTGTTAAAGTAGAATCATGCAGTTTGTAAGATAGTTCAATAGAAGTGTTGAACATCGACTGTGTAGTTATCATATTTGTTATGTGAAGCTCTAATAAGTGTTAAAGAGTATATAAGCCTTAAAGCCACAACCTATAGTGTGTCTCGATGCATCCCCTTATATTGCGTTGGGTGAGGCTTCAGTCTGCGCAACAGATTATTGTCAAAAGGTAAGCTAATAGTGGGTTTTTTTGGTTTTCCATCCATATCTAAACCTTGGTCTAGGTCCCATCAAGCCAAAAAATGGTTCCATTTTTGGGACCGAGATCTTATTGAGGGATATTTGGATGTGGAATCCTAATAGAAATGAAATTCAAGACTGGGAAGATTTTGAAGAGCATGAATTTGCAGTTCAAGAAAACATAAATCCGCACATATCAACTGAACAATGGTTGCAGAAGTATATTTTCATTGATTATCATGATATATTTTCTCATCATTTTCTAAAGAGTTCCATTTGTGGCTATCCAAATTAGCTAAGAATATGACCCATTTTAACAACGAGCGTACTTTGTGGAACCCAAAGTTGATTAAGCAAATCAAGGGGAAAAACAACAATCTCTCAACGATTTTCCATTATTTGATAGATAATATTCTTGGAGGCATTATTATTAATTTTGCGATAAATACATCGATAGCTTATACTGAAGTTGTGAGTGGATTTTTCAAAGGCCCGCGTGGTAAGTTGATAAACTGATTAAAGGTTTGGATTAAGATGTTGTTATGTGAAAAGGGTTTATTGTGGATGCAATTAGATTGATTTTAGGAGGAAGGAAAATGAGAAATACACGATGAAGTAAGAGATTTATGGTAGATCATGATAGTTGCATTCAATATGAGTACAATCCATTTTTTAGGTTTCAAAACGAAGAAGGAGAAAGAAACCATGTGACCCATAGAAGTGCTTTGATATAATTTGGAGTTCAACAGAGCGCTACTGAGATTTGCCAAACCTCCACTCCTATCATAACCCATTCCCATATTGTTCGTCGACCTCCACCTCCACCTCCACCTCCACCTCCCTCATTTAACATGGTTCAAGTGGTGAAGATGCATTTTTTAAGGGATCAGATGATCCCAAGAAATTTTGGTTTCTTGTAGAAGCTGTGTGGATATCACAAAACATCACTAATGAGAATATAAAGAAAGTGTAGTTGGTCATAGCGCTATAGGACATAGAATTGTCTTTGTATAATAAATACTCCACGATGAACCGAAATTCTACATTAGATTAGACAAAGGTCATGCTAAATGTTGAATTTAAGAATTCGAAGTCATAGTCACAAGGTATCATGAAGATAAAAGAGATCAAGCAATTGGTCACTGAAACTTTGTGGGAATTAGATCAAATATTCAAGACCCTAATAGCTCAAATCAACTTCAAGATCCCTAATGATAAGCACAAGGAATGGTATATCATTGTGATGTTACCACATCTTAGATTACCTTTTTCAAAATAGAAGATCACAACCCAAGCTAAAGTGTTGGATATTGCAATGAAGTGAGAAGCTTCACCGGTAGTGGATACTAGTATAGGGGTTCATGAGAGCTATGCACAATTATGGAGCTTACATATGGAACTCTAAGGTTTGAAGAAGGGAATAGAGGTTCAGTATGACATACGTTCAGAAGTTTGGTGCATAAAGTGCAAAGCTGAGGGCCACTATAGGGATTAGTGTCTTGTTTATAGAGAGTACTTGGGCACTATGAAGCAAATTCCATTGAAGCCTAGACCAAATGCTGCACCGAGTGTGGGACTGAATCTCTAGTGTAGCTTATGCTAGGTTGTAGCTCAACAACCCATATACTATTATCATTTGCTACAAAATCTTATACAGTCCTTGAAGAAATTGTTCTGTAAATTTTGTAGCTTGGTGGGACATAACAAAAAGAAATGTAGAAGTCATGTTTTAATGATGCAGCAGAGTCTTGGGGCATACTAAATGAAATTCCAAGGATGCAATGATCCAGGATCGCCAACAGTGCACAGAGGTTTCCAACTATTAGAGTGTGGCCAGGGAGGAGGCGTTGGACGAGGTCCTAAATAGATTATATGTTATAATTTTCGACAACCTAGATATTTTTCCATGGATTGTCAGAATCCCACTACCATTTCTTGTAATTATTGTCATGTATTTGATCATGAAATAGAATATTTTGACATATTGTAGGCTAAAACATAGGAAAATCGAATTCAACAGCCTGCCCAAAACATACAAGTGATGAGATTTGGAATGTGAAAAGAGGATCTAAGTGTCGATATAGTGACACGAAGTGGTATAAATAATAGAGAAGCCAAAGTGGCAAGAAAAGAAGCATATGGAGGGTACATTGGTTAGGAAAGCTGGAGAAAAGAATAAAGGGTTCAATGTATAGCGCAAAAGAGAAACCTTCATGGAATCGAAGAAGAATTGTATGGATCCTAGCGCTTCAACATAAAAAACACAGAGACAATTGTTTCCATAAAAGAATAAAACCAAGGATATTACTGAAAGTTACAGGGAAAAATTTAGGTGCTGATATTCATAAATGAGCTAATTTTCCATGCTTTTTCCAAAAACCAGATTGGCCAATTCCCATTTTTTCCTAAAAATTATTCGCCCAAATATTAAAAGAAAAAAATATTCTACCTTCAAAATCACCAAAAATTTATAGACACTATTTAAAATCATTAGAAGTTTGATTATTTTTACTAGAATATCAGCAAGCATTTTGTATTTTGCATATTATGGATTAGTAATATTCGCCAAAGTTTGTAATCTTTAAGATAAGTTTTCATCCCTAAAATTTCCCCTTACTGAAACAAAGGAAGTTGATCCATCCATTATGAATTCATATTTGTAGACATGTATGAAGTTTCTAAGGGATAAAAATGTTGTGGAATGATTGCAGGAGCTAATTGACAATTGTGCAGGAAGAGAAGAACCACAACCTAAACAATGCACAGTGAATAAGGTATTAAAAATAAGAAGAGAACCAATAGAGAAGTGTGGTTAACTCCATAGATATGAGATTATGAAATGGACCAAGTAATTATTGATCTAGGATCTGATGCCAATATTTTACCAAATCTGACATGGAAATGAATGGGATGGCTAAATCGATAGTGGTCACAAATTCATATGAGAATGGCCAATCAGTAGAAAAGTATTCCTATGGGTCGACTGAATGGAAATGAAGTAGACATTGATGGTGAAATTGTGCTACCAAACTTCGAAGTCATTGAGATTGTTGATGATAGTAATCTATATCCTGATTTACTTAGATTTGATTGGGATTATGATATGGAGGCCATAACGAATCTGAAGAATAGGAATATGGTGTTTTAAAAGAATGGTAGGAGGGTTGTTGTCCCTTTGGACCCTTTTGAAGGCATGCAGTATTCAGAACCTGTTCAAAATGGATATGGTGATATTGAAAACGTTTATAAGATAACTGTGCAGAACGAATATTGGATCAATCTGAATGTAGATGGAAGAATAAGTTGGGAGCGGGATATCTCTTTTCTTTCGAACTCCAATGAGGAAATGGAGAACTGAAAGAACCATTTGCATGAATTTTCTACTAAGAGGTGTAATAGAATTACTAGATCACTTCGACACATCACATCAGTGGTGCATGAATTTTACTATTATGATGGAACTCGGGATGTTAATTTATTTCTTGATGAGTTTGAGAAGATGGTGCCTGAAGAGCATCGATATGAAGCTTTGGAATTTTCTTTGAGGTCAAGCCTAGCTAGGTGGTGGGGTGGGCACAAAGAACACCTAGAAGTATGGAAGGAATATCAAAGATTTATCAGGCTTAGGTTTGGTTATGCAAACACTAGGATCATACAAAAGTACAATGGTAGGGATGATCCTCACAAGAATTTGTCTCATTGGACTGCAACTTGGGGTGAAGAACCTCAACCTAAATGGGTACACATATTATTCCACACCTTGGATATAATACCTCATAGGTGGTATATTGAAATATAGTTGCACCATGGAACGATATATTGGTACGAGATGACTAAAGGTTTCTTATTAACCTATAGCTGCGCAGATGGTTAGGATTGTATTAAAGACACTATTCATGAATAAACACTAAGCCAAATACTTTGGTACAACCAGGCTTGGTTGGAGAGTTGGAAATTGAATGAGAATGTTACAATGTGACTGCAGAGGAAAACGAGGAGGATCCGCACAATGTCAATATTTCTGAAATAGAAGGATAGTGTGAGGTTCCAGGTCCTGAAGTAGATATGCTTGATATAGTACAACTTGTCAAGACATGACAAGTCAACATAGCCTTAGAAGTAGAGCCCATGTTCGCAAAGATTATATATTACTAGGATGATGATATAATGACCAAGGTCACTGAACTATTGCATGAGTACTAGGAGTTATTTCTGATGAAGTTCTCTCAGTTGAAAGGAATTGAAGGAGATTCAGGATTTATGCCCATCACTTTGAAACTGGATATGAAGTCCATCAAAAAATGCCAATATCGGTTGAACCCAAAACATAAAGAGAAATTAAAGGAGGAACTAGACAATATGCTCAATGCTATAATTATTGAACCAGTAAAAGAATCCAAGTGGGTTAGAGCTATGGTGGTCTAGGAGAAAAAGACCAAGGGAGAGATAAGGATTTCTATCTGTCTCAAAAAGTTGAACGATGCATGTGCGCATGATCCATTTCCAACACCATTCACTGATGAGGTTTTGTATAATTTTAGAGGGTAGGAATATTACTCCTTTACAAATGGGTTTTGAAGATACCATCAAATTAGAATCACGCTATAATATAGGAAAAATACCACCTTCTCAACTAAATGGGGCTTATCTCATTAAATGGTCATGTCGTTTGGATTGAATAATGCTCCAGCAATATTTTCGAGAGATGTATTCACGACGTTTAGAGAATATATCCATAAATTTTTGGACGTGTATTTTGATGACTGGACCTTCTTTGGGTTTTTAAAAAAACACGTGTCTGGTCGGCGCTTAATGCTAGATGCCTGTAGGAAATGTCAAATCTCCTTGGACCTAAATAAATGTATTTTCTACGTGCCATTTGGTATATTATTAGGGCACAATGTTTACAAATAGGTATTGATTTTAGACCTTGCAAATATCGTCGTGATCATAAATTTGGAGCCACGAAAAAATGTGAAGAAGCTACACATGATGCTTGGGCATACGAGTTATTATAGAATGATCATAAAGGCCTACATGCAGATCATTGCATCAATGAAAAAAATCTTGGAGAGCGATGCTCCAGAGATAGGAGGGGGAAATATCATGGTGGCAATGATACATTTTTTTGATCCAATAGACCCCCCCTCCCCTCACATTCTAAAGTGACAGAAAACATTGGGTGGAAGAGGTGCACGAAAAAAGGTGAAGTGAGAAAGTTCCGTCGGCCCAAAATCATTGGTCCTTAGTGAGGGAGACTTTAATGAGATTGGTGAAACTGTTCGAAATGTCACCGAGCATCTATCGGGAAATATTGAGGACCAATAGAAGAGAAATTTTTTGGAGGTCCACAAGGGCATCAAGGAATTGCAGGTTCAAATTAGCGTAGTACAAGCGAGAATGATTCAAGTGAGTACAACTCAAGAAAGCACATCTCAAGAAAGAGGGAAAAAATAGGGGTGAGTATAGTAGGGAAAGAGCTAGCCATCATGACTGATATTCACGCAATGTTGATCCCTACAGGTGTCTTATGCTTTGACAATGCTAAGAATCAGGTGTAGGTGTCACATTTGTTGAACACCCGACTTATCTTGTTGTGTTTCCTTCAAAGCCATTGCACGAGTTCCACTAGCGCATCACAGAAGAGTTTCAAATCCATGAGGAATGCACCCTATTAATTATCCAGGATGTTAAGAGAGAAAAGATTAAAATGTTTGATGAATTGCAGCAGGTCGTGTAGGAGCAAGATGACAAAGTTGCAGAGAGACAAAATTTGGAGGCATCCACAACCAAAGTTTGTAGTGAACTCACTGATCTACAGATTTAGGACTGACCAACAGTACAGGACAAAGTTGAAAAGCTCAGGATGGAAGTAAAATACTTGAAGGCCAAAGTTGACAATGTATGACTTGAACTAAAGATGAATATCGTTGAGATATAATTTCAATTATAGCCGACTACTCCACTAGAGGTCTGGGAGGAGCACGCAACGAAGATTAAGGATACCACTTCCAATAATGAATCTAGAGTCCACAAGTGAATCCAATTCTTTGAAGAAATTATGGAATTTTGGGCTTTAATCCAAGAGGACCCTCATGTGCATAAGATTGAAATCGAAATCTGTGAGAAATTAGAACAAATTGACCATATTAAGGTTACAGTGAAGACTCTAGCACCGATACAATAGTATACCTATCTCCAAGAGGGTAAATTTTTATAGGGACAAATTTATGAGATGCACAGAATGGAACAACTTATCACAATGAGAACGCAACGATTGGAAGATGAAGCCAGTCATTTTTCCCTGACCGTGGAGAAAAAATAGAAAGTAGTGTGCTAGACGTAGAAGGAAATTTCTCAAAAGACAGTCAAGTAAACCACAAAGAAGATGTTGACCTAAGTCTGAGAAGTTTAAAAGTAGTGTGTCAATACAATTACATCATTGAAGGATATAATGAGCAGCACCAAAATGAAGATTTAGGGTGCACCAGCAAACTGACTCAGAACAAGTCACATATTTTTGTTAGGGACCTGTTTGAAAAGGTACCCCTAGATCATAGTTTTTCTATAAGGATCCACATTTCGAGTAGCAGAGTGCACAACTATGTTAGAGTCTTGAGGGCTTTGTGTTGATCAGTGGTTGTCATTGATGTCAACCCAAGTAGCACCAGAGGCTACCCCATTCTTGCATGGAAATTTTGACTTGACAACTTACTCTATTCCAAGTCAAGAATATTTTGGATGGTTTCTACTTCTCGAGATGTTTCCGTTGATATATGGCATGCCATGCAATTACTCATAGTTTTAGAGATATTCATGTTTGAAGTTAGTAACCTGATTTAGTGCACTAAAACCCCATGGGGTTGTGGCATGACATTAATCGTTGGTTGTGGTCATTGAAAAGTAAGTAATTAATAATTTTTTAATCTCCTAAAATTGCTCCAACATTCACTTATTGAAGGCCCTCTCAACCTAAGAATTTATATAAATTGTGACCTTCATATCCTCCTTATGTAAGGATTTCGTTACTTAAAACAGGTCGTTGTGAACTTTTCACTATAATTTTTTTTCTACAAATCTTCAGATGCAGAAACTAAAACCCATTTCAGACGAAATCATGATGAAGTGCGTTTCTAAATTCCAGCTATTTTTTTTGCTATATTTTCCGAGATATGATCTGAGGAAGTTAGGGTTTTTGAAGGCTCCCAAATTTCATGTCAAACAAGTGACCTTGGGAAAATAGTCATAATATTCCCTCTGAGCATTGGATTCAAGTTTTGTAAAAAGTGACAGAAAGAGTATAGGCGGTAGTGTTTTGGGTATCTTCTTTAGGACCAAAGGTTGAAATTGTGACATGTGGTACTCTGTACAAGTGCATTATACTGAATGATTCTATAATCACGTCATCATAGGAGATTGGGCATAAATATGTCTAGAAGAATCCAATATTTATTAGACCTATGAGGTTGTAAATAGGACTTAGAGGGATACCACAGGACGCAATTTCAGACCTTGGAGATATGAAACTACATAGATACAACATATTCAATATCTAGCTTCTAGAAGCCAAGAAAAAATATGCATTCAAGGATCAATGTAGTAACGAAAACACATCAATAGTCAATGGTAAGTATGCTACAACAAGGTATGTATTATTAGTGTTTGAATTTTAATTTTAATATCATATTTTACATGTGTTTTCAAGAAAGTGTGAGTATTTTTTATGGATGTTTAATTGGAATTTGTTCATAAATTTTGAACATGTTTATAGTTGAATTTCGAATATTTATCTGACATATGGTTTTCACTATAGTGTAAGTATTTATTTTTATATTGGTTTGGTTCTTGTTCATTAATGCATGTGTAGGAAGGAGGACACAATAGGAAAACTTAGACACATACTAGAAGGACAATGCAATGCCGAAGTGCCATTACTTGAAGCAAGCATAACAATACCTCAACAACTGCTAGTGTTCAAAGAAGCAGTGTCAGGTCAAGTATGAGGTCATGTAAAAAGTCAGCATTGTAAAATTCTAAAAGAATCATTATTTTAAAAGAGCCAATTTTCCTAGAGTTGGAGAGGCATTTTTCAGAGGTATAAGTGTCATTTTTGGAAATGTTAGGGTTGGGTTTGAGGTCATAGTGTTATTAGGTGATTGGTCTAGTTCAAGAAAATAATTTTGAATCATATTGTAACGTCGATAATTGTCCCTTGTATGGGATTCCACACTCTTGTATCATTTATGATCACTATAGGGTGGACGGGAGGTGCTAAGTTGGTGCATGAACTCACCTACAGGTTGGAACCTGTGAACAGTTCAGGGTGGTAGGTTGTTCTAGGATTTTGGGGCATCCATTCAGTTGATTACTGAATAAAATAGGGCATTGGGGCATCCTTCCAGTGGGAGCTGGAGAATAATTATTTTCTAGAATTCTGAGAACTTTTACCTTTCATTTTAGTTAGGGCTAAAGATTAAAGAATTTCTTAGAAAAGTGTTTGGTGGTTTTTGAACTGGAGGGGTTTTTCCACCTAAAATTCATGTTCCTATTGTGTTCTATTGTTTATTGTTGTTACTGGATAAACATCAAGAATAATTTAAGATTAACTGATGCTCTGAAAAGATTTAAAAGTTCTAATTGATAAGAAATATTGATTCAGCCCCACTCAGTATTTTCAACAATTGGAACCATATCTTGGTTCCTTCAATAGCTTTTTGATGGCTTGACATAGGTCATTGAGTATACTAAGAATAAATTTTCTCTATTCAATGGAAATAACTATGCACTTTGCAGTGGAAGAATGTAGATTCATTTGTTGGTGCAAGGATACAAAGTCTGGGAAATCGATGAAAAACAATTTAGAACGACCCAAGATGAACAAGGAAATAAAAATATGGTATATGATGCAAAGGCTAAAGATCTCATAGCAGTGGGCTTATCAAATCTATCTATCTTAAGATACTGTGTTGCAAAAATGCTAAAAAAGTATGGGGCAAGATTGAGAATATATATGAAGGTGACTCAAATGTGAAAGAAGCAATATCTGACACTGTCACTTTGATTTCATGTCCTCATGACATCTGACTGCATCAATCCAAATGATCATGTTACTCCTTCTCTATGGGCTCCTCATAGCGAGGTTCGATTCATGAGATCCACACCATCTCAATGAATCTTGCCTAGAAATTTATTCTTGGGATTATTCATGCATGTCACCCCACCTCTTACCTGGTGGTATAGTTGCATGGACCCCCTCCGCCCATTTGGAATGAAATTTCTCTGCATGATTTTTTTCTCCCACGCCATGATCCTCATCTTGTGGCTGCTCCACATCCTGAGGTTCACTCTTACTTGCATGAAAATCCAACTCCCTCTTAAGGGTTAATTGCATGGATTTCTCACACTTCCCAAAAGTAGGAAGCTCTATAGAAATCCCATATACATCAAGTCTATATAGATTCTTAACTCGAATTGAAACCTTTTTGACATGCCCTGTTGCTTTGTGTCGCAGGAAAACTTTTCCTTCACTAAAGACAACATCATAGCCTCTATCCTCTAACATTGTGACTTAGACTAAATTTTTCTTCGAACTTGGTACATGCATTACATATTTTAAATGAAAGACTTTACCTGACACCGTATGAAAGGTAATGGTATCAATCCCAGTCACATTGTATCATGCATCTTCACGCAAATCAATATGAATATGGAGATCTTTCTCCTCCAAGTCACTGAAAATTTTCTCATCTCTCATCACGTGAAAGGAAGCACCACTATCCAAGTACCACCCCAATCCCAATGCACTTGAGACCATGCACATGATCAATGAGAAGTCAAGATCAAATTGTAAGGAAAGACCCTCACCAGCTAAAACTCCAACATCCATCTTGTTTTTCTTATTTTGTGGATAATTTGTGGCAATATGTCCATGCTCGTGACAGTGAAAACACTTCACTTTGGAAATGTTCTTCTCTTTGCCAGCTTCACCGGCCTCAAATTTACAATGGAATTTATTCCCCTTTCCCTTATTCACCTTTGTAGACAAAGCGCAATCCTCTTAATCACCATGCTTTGATGAAGAGCCATCTCTAGTGTTCCGCCTAAACTCCTCCTGCAACAGATCCAACCACATTCTTTCCCAATCCAACAATTTTTCCTGTCCGTTGACATAGTGTTCATAACTGCGCCAACCCTTAGGAAGTCCTAAGAGATCCAAAATGACCAAATCATCATCAGCAACACTTATTCCTACACTCCCAAGCTCATCCTTACATTGGACAAACTTTGTTAAGTATACCAGAATAGTGTCGTTCTTTTCCATCTTTATTTTCCTGTGTTTATCTTTGAGCACCAATTTCCTATGGTTGTTGCTGCTTTGGAATAGATCGGTCAAAGCGTTCCACATAGAATTTGGTGTGGCTTTCCCATGAACGCTTGAGACAATGTGGTCTCATACTCCTTCCAACAAAATCCTCCTCGCCTTTGCCAATTTATTTTGCCATGCATCAATATTTACAGCATCTGCATCGTCTGGCTTAGGAACATATTTTTCAATGAATTCCTTCAAGCCATTATCTTCGAGTACTGCCTCCATCCTGTCCTTCCAAGAAATGTAGTTCGAGCTGCCCTCAAGTGCATACTCTAACCTGAAGCCATTGAAATCCATTTCGATCTTGATTCAGGTGTAGTGCCAAGAAAGCCTTTCTATAAATTCGAATTCTTTCCACCAACAAACTCAGCTCTTGCTTCACAATTTCAATTTCTTTTTCTCCGATACCATGTAGAAATTTAATATAGAATATTTTTGTATATCTTGGATTCTCCCGATCTAGCAATTATATTCCACTATTAAATACATAATCGCTTCTACAAAATATTTGTGGAGTTTGAACTATTGCCAATCACAATATCATGAAGAAATATCAATCACACATAACACATATAATTTACGAGGAAAGTATAAAGCTAAAAATTCACTATATTCTATTATGTATTATATCATGGATCATGAAAAAATTACATACAAAGCTCCAATCGAAGATCTCTTAGTACATGAGCTAACTGTCTCACACTGTCATACACGAATTGGGAAGTTCCTTAGCCAATTTACTGTCTCCAGACAACCTGCCTCCAATGTGCAATCCCTAATGGCAAAGAACCCATGAATGAATGATTATTGTCTACCTTCACTACGAAATCCTCATAGGCATATCCAATGTGTGTGTGGTTGCATGTGTGTGACCGATACTGTCACAACTGATAGTCAATCTGTGCCTTTCACCTACATCTCAACTGGGTCTTTCTTAACTCCAAACTTGGTTTATTATTTCTCTATATACATAAGAAATAAAAAATTCAAAGCAATTTCACAAGTTATAGTTCTATATTTTATAATTACAAATCTAGTTTCTTATTAAACTGTTTTACACACATCTATTTATTCAAATAAATTATATTGTGAATATGTTTTCTTCTATAATTTGATTAAAAAATTATTGTACTCCCTACTAATTAAAACAACTTTAGAAAATAAATAATTGAATGCTAAAGAACTGATTTTTTGATGTATAAATTATTTGTTTTATATGTGGTTGAATTTATTTTTCCTATTATCTTCAAACCCCATGGGGAGGTATTGAACATGGGAGCCAACTTTAGGTAAAAAAACATTCACATTGTCAACTTCGAAAAAAAAATTATAATCCTAAGATTCTCTTACCTAATCATATTTTCAAATATATAATTGAGTTGCATTTGTTAAAAATAAAGGAAATATTAAGGACCTCCTAGAGTTATAAAAGGTAATTGACATGAAAAATAAAAAAATCTCCTCATGACAACATACAAATGTTAATCTTAATTGAATCATTAAAAAACTAAAAAGGGATAACAGATAGTATCAGAATTTTCTTATCAAAACTAAATGCTCATATATGAAACAATGATTACTTTCATTAGTTCCCGAGCAGTAAAAATAAGTTAACTAAGAAAACAATTCTAGCACTGAGAGATATTTGGAAGCAACTGTGGAATTGGTGAGCATGTCTTGCTCTATGGTGTTCGATATTGGGCATAGGCAACTGTTGAATTCGTGAACATGCCTTTCTCTATGGTGTTGGATATTCGGCATAGCTTTCTTGATCTTGTATACAAGATTGTAAATTTGCATGTAGCTTATACCACATTAACCATGAAGTTGTCAGGGTTTACAGCACACTTACCATCACATTTGTAGAGAAAATTACAATAGAGTATCACATTTTTCTTATCATATCTAAATTTTCCTATATGCAGCAACTACCTTGTGCCTCATAGTTTAAATTTGTGCAGGGAGGAGGAGAGGAGTGTGAAGGTGGAAGCTAGAATAATAAGAGAAAGAAGAATCTTGTTTGGGACTTGAGATAGATTCATTCTCTACACATCTAGACTCAAATCTTAATAAACTAAACTCACCATACTTTGAACTTTGTACATAAATATCTTAAAAATTAGAATATCAATTTAATACATTTTACTCAATTAAACATTTAGCAATATTCATTTAAAAATATACAAATATAAATTACTATTTTAAATAAAAATATTAAAACACATTTAACCATATTGATTTAAAAAATACAAATACATATTACCTATTTGTTTTTTGTTGTATTTTGACCTAGTTAAAATGTTCATTACATTATGTAAATCATTTTATTTAATTTACTTTTATATCTATTTTTGTGTAATTTGACATAGTCAAAATGTTAAACATGAAATTACAACATTTCTATTATACACCTAAAATCAGTCTAACTTATTAAAAAGAAAAAAAAACTAACGTCATAAAAAAAAAATATAAAACAATTCACTTGTGGATCTAATGGCCTAAAACATTTCAATCGTCAAACATTTGATCCAATGGCTCACACATGGACACATTGGCAGCTAGGCACTACAACATAAAGGGGGGTTTTTAGACAATATTTAAGACAATTTTTGGGTAAATTTTATTAATTTGAGACAAAAGAAAACTTGTGTATTGTCTTAAATATTGTCTTTAAGCAGGTGTCTCAAATTAAATCGTCTTAAAATATTGTCTCTATAAAGACAATATATAAGACAATCTTTTTTGCCTCTCCAGAGACATTTTCATTTTTTGTCTCTCCAGAGACAATAGTTGCACTACAACACAAAGGGGGGTTTTAAGACAATTTTTGGGTAAATTTTCTTAAGTTGGGACAATTTCATTTTTGACTCTCCAAAGACAATAGTTGGAGTTAAAGACATATTGTCTTTATGGAGACAATGTATATAATCTTATCTATTATCTCTGTAGAGAAAATATAAAACAATGAATCCAAAAAAATATCTCGCCATTAAAACAAATCAATATAAAAATATTTAATTAAAAAAATCCACAATATCATTGAATAATTCATGTTAGGGTACAATGGAATCAAACCACCAACCTCTTGCATGGCAGGTGCTCTTCCAATGAGCTAGCACCCTTTAAATAATTATGTGAGGAGTTATGGCAATCCTTGAAATTGTATAATAGGCATTGATTTTTAAAAAATGTTCAACACGAAATTAGAGCAAAGAAAAACCAAAGCATTCTTAGAGGTGAAAAACACTGACAGCAAGCCCAAACAATCTCAATACAAAACCACAAGTATAGACATAGAAGACAATGAAGCCAACCATATTCCAATGAATTACATCAAGAAGAACACATAAGGGAAGTCCAACCTAGGTTTTCATCATTGGAGAGATCTAGACAACACTAATAACCATATAACACAGTAACTCAAAGTGACTTTGAAATGAAAAAAATTTAATTCGCAATTACTGAAGACAGACTCCTTTATCCACACATTAAGCAATAGATAAATCCAAACAAATACTCATAGGTCTAATTGGTAAGCCCTTGGAACTGTGCATGATAGCAAGCTTTATAGGTGTGACCATTGTTTTTCCATTTACAACTCCAGAAACCCCTTGTTCCTATGTTCCTACAGTTAGAACAACATCTCCATCCCCTTTGTGCTCTAATATTTTTAAAGATTCCCCTTTGTGCTTTGGAAGATCAAACTTACACTTGGCACCATATACTTGCAAATACCTCTCTTGATAAAAAAATGAGATCTACAACAAGAAATTCAGTAAACCAATAGTTCCAAAAGCAAAAATATAATCCAATTAGAAACAACTATTGAACATGAAAACAAAAAACTCATCACAGAGTATCTTACAACGCACTTAGGTTTCCAGGCCTCTCTGGCAGTGAAACAACAGCAGGTTTGACCTGCAAAGGCAAGAGCATATAAATTTAAGGACTGATTACATATCATATTAAATTGAAGACAAAAAATAATGGATGAAAACACAGACTGACTTGTATCAATTTTTGGTAATTGGATCAACTATTGGTAGCTTATTCACTTACTTGAAGTCCCAGAAAATCCTACCTCTAGATTGATGAAGCTGCCATGTCTCCTAAAGATGTTTTATTAAGTATGAGAAGTAGAATTTAAATCTATACTCAGTGGCATTATCTTCAAAACAGTCGTTGAATTCTTGTGATATAAGAGAAGTCCAACAATAAAGAAAGTCATCATTTGTTATCAAAATTGTTACTTCATCAGGTATGAACCTATTACAGTAGGAGTAGTCTTAGGAAGAGTTTCTCTTCATCCTACAGTAGGGCTTCATAATCAGCATTTGCTTAGAAGGCAGAGTAAAGGTTTCTTCATCAGCAAATAAAGGTTAAACATTTCATATCCGTCTTAAAATTACTTATCTCCAGCGTATAAAATTGAAGAGATATGAGAATGACATTAATTCTCTTTTAGTTTTGAGAAAAATAAATGTCTTCTAATTTTTAATGCTTGCCACAGTATGTCGATTTTCCAATATTTTCACCAATTCTCCTATGTACCAATAGCCGGACCCTTGGTAATTTTTTTCCAATACAAATCATTTCAACAATGGATTTAACTACCTAACCCCTAGCCTCAATATAATAATATTAATATAGTCCCATGTCACTAACATATTAACTAGCTTATATGTCCATTTTCAAATCTAGCATTCTATTGGCCATGATATAAACAATCAGAATTTTGTTACTATCAAGCTTAAAACAAATGGAAAAAATAAGGTTGTTATTAGAGAGGTCTCTAAAGAACTTGTACTTTCACAAAGGGAATGAATGAATCACCCTTCTTCGAGGCCTTAAGGCTTGAAATGCTAATAGCTAGGTGTATCCCACCTAGGATGACCCCAAAACAAACAGTAGGAATGCTTCCAGTTATGAGAAATGAAAGAAAAACCCCAACAAAAAGAAGTGCACATGCATCACGTGAACAGTTGCAACAACTGATTTTATAGCAAGAAAAAAGAGCTCTCATAGTTTTCCTGCTCAGAATGATACTTCCAAGTATTATTGTTGTGTAATTTTTACTGCATTCTCATTTCAATATCATATCTACCATGGAAATATTGTAGTGTTAACTGGAAAATGAATATCATAAACATAAACACCATAATAGAGAAAAAATTAGCACTCTTACCATATGGAATACCAAGGCAAAAGTCATGAACTTTAGACTGGTTTTTAAGATCATCTAGGTGAACACCAAAAGCAGTTTTAGCTACATCCTTCATAGTCTCGAGAACATTTTCAACCCAAATTAACATATTTTCTTTTCCCTTTACATGGATTTCCTCCGCCGTTGAAGTTAAAACTGCTCTCATATTTTTTTACTGTAGTTTCAACTGCTCTAATCTAGGTGGATATTGGTGGCCACCCACCGATTCCACTTGGGGCCCCACCATTGACTCTTTCCATTTTTCAGTTTCCACACAACTTACTATTTTTAGCAGTTTTTTGGGTCCTAAACTTTCGGAGCGGTTTTGAGGCCCTAAAGGACGTTTTTTAGGCATCGCGCCTCCAGCAAATATCATTTCGTTTTAGAATGGATATTTGTGGTGAAAGTTGTAGTCCTCAGATAGATATTCCTAATTATGTATCATACCCGTCAAATGGAGATAGTATGCCAAAGTTACGTCCATGGGAATTTGAAAAGCCAATTTACCCAAACGGGGCCCATAGTTTTGGCGCTTCATCTCCTAGGGTTAGGTTTTTGGATGTTTAGAGTTCTCCATTCCTTCTCAAATAATAAATAGGCCCTTGAGCCTCATTGTAACTCAGTTCAGAGGCTTGTAGCTGCCACATCTCTTCTCATAGATAGCTACCAGCGCCCTAGCTAGTTTTATTTCAATTCTGTCTGTAAGCAAATTTCAGTTCTTTGATATTAATGAAATGAAGTGTTATTTCCACTGCATCTCTATATTTATGGTTATGTGTTTATTTTTTTGCGTTCCTGCATAAATTTGGATCAGTGGTAGTAGAGGGGTCTGCTTTTTCTCGATCCTTCTTTGCATGTCCCCAACGAGGTCAGGGTATAAGGAGTTAGGGCTCGATTTGGTGGAACCTTTGCAAGATCAGCCTCGCAAACCCTGATGGATGTCCATGGGAGATGAAAGGAAAGATGAGGGAGCAGGAGATCCTCTCAAAATATTGCTCGAGGAGGCCCTCGAAAAACAAAGGAATGCGATGATGGATAACTTTGCCCAGATCCTTCAACGGCTGCCCACCGGCGGCGCATCTGCATCCAGTAGCCACTCTGGAGGTGCGACTCCTTTTAAGGTACAAGTAAATTTCGACATTACCATTTTTTTGGGTAAAATAGATGCAGATTCCATAGATAGATGGTTGAATATATTAGAAGGATATTTCTAAGTTCATGACTTTTCTGACAGGGAGAAGATTATTTTTGCACTCCTCAAAGCTGCTCCCCGTGTCAAGGACTGGTGGGAAACCCACTGTGAGAAAAAGGATGAGATATAAACTCTCTGTTCTTGGCTGTACCCACTTGGAATTCTTTTTGAGACACCATCAAGGAACAATACTATCCCGTGGGGAGCTATGAGGACAAGTACATACAATGGACCACACTGCTGCAACAAAGGGATCAAGATGTTCATAAGCTGACGAATCTGTTCCATACCCTTCGCACCAAGTTGGGTATCAAATATTTAGAGAAACATCTGGTGCTAAAGTATTGCAGTTGTCTGCATAGATACATTCAAGAGGAAATGGAGTTCCTCGACATCTCCTCGCTTGGTATGGCATATTGGTATGCTGCCAAGATTGAGCAGAAATTCAAACAGAAGAAGCGAGACTTTGGATCTGTGAATCAAAAGCAAGGGAAAGGTGCTCCCAAACTACAAAAAAAAGGATAGAGCCAAGGCATGGTGACTCAAGACAACCTTTCGAAGCCACAAGAAAAAAAAAACACTGTAACGCCAAAGAAGGAAACAGGAAAGTAGTGTGAGTTCTATAAGAGCTCCACTCACAACACAAGTGAGTGTCGGGAAAAGTAATTGCTGGTGGCCAAGATGTGGGCTTTTGAGTCAAATGCATGCTTTGACTCTAAATCAGAACCTGACAAAGGGAATGATAAAGGGAAATATATTATTGATGTGGATCCCAATGCCACTGTTGCCACTATGAAGATCCAGATGGAGGAACCGGAAGATCCGGAGGAGGCAGAACGTCTCTTCCACTCCTGGATGTGGGTAAAGGGCTCCACGGTACAGTTCATTGTTGACAATGGGAGCCAAAAGAACCTCATTTTGATAGATGTCGTGAAGCGGTTGGGCTTGCCGACCAAAGCTCACCCACATCCATACACCATTAGGTGGCTTCACCAAGGATGAGACCTCCGCGTCAGCCAGCAGTGCCGCCTTCCCTATAGCATCAAGCCCTTCACGGATGAGGTATTATGTGACGTTGCTCCTATTGATTTTTCTGTTGTATTATTAGGACAACCATACTTGTGGAAGCGTCATGTTGTGTATGAGTCTCGGCCTCACACTGTTATTGTTACTTTGGGAAATAAGTTGTACATGATACCAGAGGTACCACCTCTTACTGCTATCTCTTTGGTTACTACAAAACAATGCAGTAAGCTCATTTCCCAAACCAGGAAATTCTTTTTCCTGATGATCTAGCCACATGGAAAGAAGAATATTGTGGCCACAACCTCCAGAAAAGGCTCCTCTGCACGACAACAAAAAATGGATAAGGTTGTGGAAGAGTACGGGGACATCTTCACCTCACCCACAGTGGTTCCTCTGCACTGTCAGGTTAAGCACTTGATTGATCTGACCCCAGGTGTGCCGCTACCCAATGGACCGATATATCGGTGCTCTGTTTTGGAGAATGATGAAATCAAGAGGTGGATTCAAGAGCTACTGCAGAAAGGTCACATCTGAACCAGTTCATTTCCCTGTGGGAGCCCGATCGTGTTGGTACAGAAGAAGGATGGGATGTGGAGACTCTGTATTGACTATCGGGTGTTGAACAAGATCACTGTCTGGAATAGGTACCCGATCCCACGGAATGATGACCTTCTGGACCAACTCAAAGGTGCAAAATATTTCAGCAAGATTGAATTGAATTCGAGGTATCACTAGGTACCGATTGAACCCTCCGTTGTGTGGAAGACTGCCTTCAAAGCCAAGGAAGGCCTTTTCGAATGGCTTTTCATGCCTTTCAGGTTGACGAATTCTCCCGCAACCTTCATGAGGATGATGGATGATATCTTGCAGCCATTCAAAAACTCATTTGTAGTGGTGTACTTGGATGACATTTTGATGTTCAGCCAGACTTGGGAAGAGCACCTTCACCACATCTGACAAGTCCTCCAAACACTGCGGCAACACAAGTTGTGGGCAAATCTAGAGAAGTGCACTTTTGGCATGACCTTGGTTCAATATATTGGATACATTATTGATGGAAGGGGGGTGCATGTGGATCCAGCCAAGATCGAAGTCATTCGGGATTGTCTAACCCCAACTACTATAACAGAGCTTCGCAGCTTTCTGGGCCTTGCTAATTTCTGCTGGAGTTTCATGTTGGGATTCTCTCATATCACTTGGCCCTTGAGTCAAGTCACCAAGGGAGGAGCGAGAGAAAAATTCTTCTGGTTGGAACCTCAACAAAAGGCGTTCACAGAATTGAAAAATTGCCTCTGTTCTACCCCAGTGCTCACTTTATCAGACTTGCAACAGCCATTTGAGATTGAGACAGATGCCTCTGACTATGCTATTGGGGCAGTTCTTACTTAACAGGGACATCTAGTGGCATATCACAGTGAGACATTGTTTGACATAGTTTAAAAGTATCCCACTTATGACAAAGAAATGTATTCCATTGTGCAAGCTTGTTGACAATGGAAGAATTCCATTTTTGGGAAGGAAACAGTCATCCACACAGACCACTAGCCCCTCCAGTTCATACAGACACAAGGGAAGTTGCAGAATGATCGCCATCAGAAGTGGCCCACATATCTGCAACAGTTTCATTTGAACATCAAGTACAAGAAGGGTAGCACCAATAATGTTGCAGACTACCTCAGTCGACCACCGATCATGGCACTCACCACCATGCTCAACTCTTGTGGGCATGAGACATCTGATTGGCCGCTTCTCTATGAGAGTGACCTATAATTTGGCCACACTTACAAGGCACTCTTGGGGGGTATTCAAGTTCCAAATTTTCACCTCCAAGATGTACTTTTATGTCACCTAGGACACCTTTGTGTTCCTTCAAGTGAGCGTGCCAAGATGATATGGGAAGCACACTACAGTCGAGTCGTTGGGCATTTCGAGGTCGATAAAACAGTAGCAATCCTGCAGAAGTATTTCTACTGGCCGAACCTTCGAAAGGATGTCGAGATGCACATCAGATCCTGCACTGCTTGTGCCATTGCCAAACTGACCATCGAGAAGCAAGGCCTATATACTCCGCTACCTACCCCTAGTCGACCTTGGGAATCCATTTCCATGGATTACATGTCTAGCATGCCTTCTACTAAGTAGGGAAATGACTATGTTTTCGTGGTCATCAACAGATTATCAAAGATGGCCATCATGGTAGCCTGCAAGAAGAATATCACAACAGAATCCATTGCTAAAATCTTCTTTGAATGAGTGTGGGTGTGCTTTGGGCTCCCACAGTCTATCATATTAGATTAGGATAGTAGGTTCCTTAGCACATTTTGGTCTAGCCTCTGGTCAATGTTGGACACCAAGCTCACCAAGTTCACAGCTTTCCATCCCCAAACAGATGGGCAGACAGAGGTCGTCAACAGAATGCTTGTACACATTCTGTGCATGTACAATTCAAAGCATCCATGCACATGGGACAAGAGCCTCCCATATGTACAACACAGTTATAATTGGGATCTCCACAGTTCAATCGGCCATAGCCCCTTTCAAGTGGGCTTGTGATTCCATCCACTTTGTCCTATTGACATGGCCATACCATTTGCAGCTGCTCAGGCCGATTCAGCTCATGTCCAGTTTGAAGTTGACAAAACAAGTAGCTTCATCGAGAAAATTCAACACATCTGCCAACAGGTTCATGATATATTGGACAAATCCAATGCCAAGCACAAGCAATGCCATGATCAACATCGGGTGCAACACAACTTCTAGGTGGGCGACAAAGTATAGCTACATTTGCAGAAGGATCGCCTCACTGGACCCCACTGCAAGCTTCGCCCTCTCCGATATAGGCCGTACACAATCACCAAGGTAGTAGGGAACAATGCCTTAAATCTCATTATTCCACCATTCCTTGGTTTGCACCTAGTCTTCAATGTGGATCGCCTTCGTCCTTACTTCCCACCTCTACTCGACACCTCAGACATTGCAGGACAACTCACACCAACAGAGTTAAACCCAAACTGCATGGAACAAGCCACCACAGATTGTATCAGGGACATGAAAATAAAGAGCACTCACCAAAAAAACATCCAACTGTATTGGGTTGTCAAAGCTAGCCAACTCCTACACCAAGGCAAGTGGTTCACTAGGGACCAAGTTCAGTAGAAGTTTCCTCATCTCGTGGAAGAACTGAATGCAATGGGGACCATTTCTTCCTAAGGGGGGAGGAATGATCCAGGTGGATATTGGTGGCCACTCGACAATTCCACTTGGTGCCCCACCATTTCCTCTTTCAGTTTTTCAGTTTTGGCACAAATTACTATTTTTAGCAGTTTTTCAGGTCCTCAACTTCGAGAGCCGTTTTTAGGCCCTAAATGATGTTTTTTTGGCATCGCACTTGTAGTAATTATCATTCCATTTTGGAATGAATATTCATGGTGAAAGTTGTATTCCTCGAATAGATCTTTCTAATGATGTATCATGCCTGTCAAACAGAGATAGTATGCCAAAGTTACATCCATGGGAAGTTGAAAAACCAATTTACCTAAACGGGGCCCATAATTTTGGCACTTCATCTCATAGGGTTATGTTTTTGGATGTTTAGAGTTCTCCATTATTTTTCAAATAATAAATAGGCACTCAAGCCTCATTGTAAATCAGTTCAGAGGCCTGTAGCCGCAACATCTCTTCTTAGAGATAGCTACCATTTCCCTAGCTAGTTTTATTTCCATTCAGTCTGTAAGCAAATTTCAGTTCTTTGATATTAATGAAATGAAGTGTTATTTCTGCTACATATCTGTATTTATGGTTATGTGTTTATTCTGTTGCATTCTTGCATAAATCTGGATCATGCTCTATCATATCCTTTAACACTATCTTTGCTTTTTTAGCATAGATAGTCTTTTGAAAATGCCTGCATTATGGAAGCCTGTTGCTTGAAAGCATCAAAGGATTGCTTAAATTCTTCCTCAAATTCATCTGCTTGTTTCTCCAGTTCATTTCTTACCTTTTCCACTTTAACATCTGAGGAAGCCCGTGCATTTGAAATTTAAAAAAAGTAGTATCAACTCAGCAACTATATAGCAAAATCAGAACCAATCAAAGAAAATCATAACATATCCGATAAAAAAACAAGAATGAGATGATTTTTCCTTCCATTTACCCAGTTGTATTCCAACAATTTTCAATACAACCAAAGAAAATTTCAAAAAATGATTTCGAGTACTTCAGTTTCTTACAAATACAACAAAGTTTCGTATATAAATTGTTAATACGGGAGGCACTTGGAATAGACTTTATGCTTGCATAATTAATAATGCATAATGCTTATTAAAATTTTCCACAATCACAATGGTTAAATTATGTGTAAGAGTTCAGTGCATCTAAACAATGCATATGCCATAAAATGGAGTATAGATGTGTAGGCTTTTAAACATGCATCAACAACCCACCATATATAGTCAGTTCACAAACAATAAGTTATATTTTTATTAAATTGAAGACATGGTATAAAACTAGCTTATAACTCCATCTTGTGGCAAACTGACCATGAAAAATTAATAGGGTGAAACAAAAGTGACACTCAGACACATCATAGTGATAATAATGCTATAAAGTAATCTTGAAGCCCTGTAGTAGCATATTTGAAAGAAACGGTCCTGGAGATGTGCAAAATTGTGGACATCTTAAGATTGTTTATTACCAGACCTCCTTTATATCTCATATCTCTTCTCTTGCACACCGTACATCATAAGTTTGTTTGGACCCTCCATTGGCTTCTGAAATAAGTAAAATGTTGCTATTGATTTTAAAACAACAGAACCCCAATAAACCTTGTGTTTGAGCTGGCATTTCATTATTTTGGAATCTGTATCATACAACTTCCAAGATGCACCTAATCGCCTTCAAGATTTGACCCATGTGTCTATATTGTGCACAAACCATATGCTTCATATCTACCATTAGATGGCAGAGATAAAAACTATTATGTATCCTTAATGACATATTGAGATTACAAAGATGAGCATGTATTAGTCGGCCCCTCATTCATCATCAGAATTAACCAGAGCTAGACTTATTAATGGTATTTTTGGATGGGGAGAAGTTTTCTATTCACGTAATGAAGGGAAATGTTTGTGGGCATGTTAACCCAGGTGGCATAAAATATCCTCTCATAGAATTCATTAATCATGTCAAGTTTGTGGTGTGTCCTGCTGGTTTGTTTTTTTTTGGTGGATTTTTTTTTTCATTATATTTACATTATAATTACCATAGATTTACAAAACTACCCCAGTGCCGAGTTGTCAGGGAGTCTGTAGGGGGTAGCTATTCTATATGGATAGTCATTGAGATGATTTTACCCCTCATTTTCTTTGCATACAAATTTTTCTACTTGAAACTTCTTCTTAAACATAACAAAATGCTTTACTAAATATTTATCATGTGCCTTTTGGCCCTGGTTATCTCCAAACAAAAATTAAACCTTGATCAATGTCATGTCATTATTTACTTCTTGTAGGTAAGCTGGCGTGGGGTATTATTGTTGCTGGCATTCATTTCGATTGGCATTGGCGGTCAGCTACTTTGACTCATTTTCTTGTATACTAATGGAGGCAATCTCCATCTCCAATCTTGCAAAGTTGGTTGCTATAAAAGACACTATTGCTGAAGTTTTTCTCCTCATTATTAAATTTCCAGATTGGATTTTTTAGTTCTCAGAGGTTTTCTCTATCTCATTGCAGGCTTTGTTGCAATAGCTTCTATGACTTGTTTGGGGGCTTTGGGGACTCCTTCCTGATGTTTCATGTTTGTATTGATTAAGTGCAGTTGAGACCTTTCCAAGGTTTGCTTAACCTCAAGGGTGAGATTTCTTGTTAGCATGAATATGGTCCTTCTATCTGACTATGCCACCATCTATGCTTCTTGAGCATCTATCTATGTCTGATTCCAATTCTATTCTTTGGCTTTTATCTTCTATCCACTTCTTTATCATCTCCAAGCTCTCCCTTCAGATATGATAGAACACTCCATATCAGCTCTTTTTGGGGTTGATTTCTGGTAAGCTAGATACTGGGTATTGTTGTTACTGGCCTTCTTCTACACCACTTTGACAATCAACTATTTATCCCCATCTTCTTGATTAGTATGGGAGTCATTTTCCTTCTTCAAGGTTGAAAAATAAGTTGATGTAGGAGACATTATTTTTCCTCCTCATGACAAGAATTCCTGAGTATCTTTTTGTAGTTCTCTAAGGAAGTGGCCTCTGATTTCTTTGCTTTCTTTGCTATTACTACTTCAATGACCTGTTTAAACATGTTCCTACTCCACATTATTTATTTTCACCTCATATTATTTATTAATTTATTTTTAACTCCTTAAAAATGACCAATTGCTTAAATAAAATCCCTAGTTCTCATAACCTACTTTCAAATATATAAAAAATATATGCTTCATATACCGTCAATAACTCACATCTAAAATTGCTACCAATGACTTCACAAAAAAGGAAGTTATTCTAGCTAGGCATAGTGGTTACACATCTTCTGTTATCTTCACTGAATAACCTCGATCATTTTTACTCAGTGCCCTTCATACACGTAATATAATACAACATCATCTATCTGTATCTATTTAACGCTCTGTATGTTCAAGTTTGTAATGTCAATGTCGGCTTTGTCGTGCTGCAGCGTTGACCTATCGGTTGCTACTAATAATATAACTAGCTATTGCACCAAGGGTGCAATGGAATGCCGAAAGGGGGAGCTGAACTTGATCTTGATTGTGCTGAAGATGTTTTTTTTGGATTCTGAGATATCCATTGAAGGTTGAGGTGTTTCAAAAGTATCTGTCCTGGTTTGTTTGCTGCCATCGTCATGTTGATGCCATAGCCGTACCGCATAAAAGTATAACCCAACCTAAGTTGACTGTAAACCTCTTTCTTCCTGATAGTGGGGAGGAGAATAAAGACAGATTGAAGAGGAATGAGATTCAACTATCTCCTCAATAGTCTTTAGTGAACCAAAATTTTCACCTGAGCACATTTCTTCATTTGCCACGGTACCAGGTACACACAAATAAGCCATGCCTTCTCCAGGTAACTTTCTAGTTGTATTGGAGATTAGAACCTTTTATTTCTCCTCGAAGATATTAAATTCTCTAATTCCTGAATTAATCCAAGGTTTCAGTGAAGTGGCATGCTTTACAAATGAATTGGACACTGTTTTCCCCTTTAGAGAAAATTTTCCAAGTAAGCCATTCTCTTGTACTTCATCCACAATTTTACCAGCATTTCCCTCATCGTCTCTCATATGTTGTAGTTCTGCTTCTGGAGTATCTCTATCATGGTCACCCATTGATCCTTCCTTGTCCTCTAATTTTACTTTAGAACTACTATTATCCACCCTATTTTGTCGTTGCCTTCTCATATGAGACTGTCTCTTAGAATTGAAAGTAGTACCTTGAACATAGTCCTCTTTATCCACATTAGTCAGGTACAAAAATTCACTCACTTTTTGGCACCATGCAATTAAATCCTCTTTCTTGAGAAGTTCTATTCTATGAAATAAATACAAGGCATCTGCCCTATCATTTTCACCAATATATTTTTCATCCTTTCTCTAGCTTTCACTTTCATGCACAGGTGAACCAGAACGATGATGTTAAACACCTTCAGAAAGAAAATATCTCTTATTATCTGGATCCTTAATTGAGGCAAGTCGAGCTATCTTTTTCAACGAGAGAGAAAATTTAAAGAGTGAAATAATCACCAAAATGAAGAGAAGAAGAAAAATGAAAGCAAAAACAGGCACAGAAAAAAAAATGTTAACATGTTTTCTAAACATGGAAATAAATATTGTTATTAATAAAAAAACCATGCAAGTTCCAAAGGATATGCTCAATCTATTTTTCAAATTAGAAAGTTTGTATATGAAAGGATACATTTTAAATAAAGAATGAGCAAGAAAAGCAGCAATATACAACATATGGTAATCAAAAGACATAAATTTTCATTACTGTGACATGGACTCATAAACATTGACATCGAGCAGACATTTCATAATGATTAACATGAAATGTGCATTTTGCATGACTTACCTCTGCCTTCAATTGGAAATCACGAGAGTAGACATTCCATAATGATTAACATGAAACTTGCATTTTGCATGACTTACCTCTGCTTTCGATTGGAAATCACCAGAGCTATTGGCTTCATGTTGCTCACTAAATTTTCCCAGCTCACTATTGACATCTGAATGAATTTTACCTTTTTCGGGAGAATAGAAACCATAGCCAAGTGGTTACATCTATCTTCTTCTTGCAATGACTTTTATGGTCCATACCTCCCTCCCACGGATCACTTTATCATCTAATTTCAACTATGGTAGTAACCGAATGGAAAGTTACACCTCTCAAATAATCTCGTTGTAATCAGTTGATGCATGACACAAACTCGAATATCCCTTCAATTTATTCCCACAAATGGCAGAATATTATGAAGGCAAAGTTGAAATGGTTTTCCAATTTGAGTTATTAGGAAATAAATACTGTAATTAGGATAGAATACTATTTTAAATTTTAAATTTTAAACAATTAAACCCTTGAATTAAATAAAATAGGCAAGAATGATGTGGTTGTTGGAATATATAAGATTAAGAGATCAGAAACATGAGTAAAAATGGGTATCCCTTCTCTGCCGCTAAAGGTTGTAATGATATGGATAAAGAGAAGAAATCTGTCAAAACATGATAATGAAGTACATAAAGAGGTGAAATCAAAGAAAATGGATTGCTTGACTTACTTTATCTGGATTGGAAAATAAGCTGAAAACTTGTTCCTGATATAATAGAGCACAAATTATCAGATTTCCTTCCAGCCAGAAACTTTCAAGAATAGGTAGACTATACAACAACTCGATCTCAACAAAATTGGAGTTCATATGAAATGAGAGATCTAATCCTTCGAGTGTGGCTATATTTTCAATCTCATGCAATGTTGTCAAAACATTATTTCTAAGAATAAGATTGGTGATCCAAGCTATGACCTGCTCCAACCAAAATGAATGACAGTGAGAAAAGAAGACAACAAACATGAATGCAGGATAAGATAAGCTTCAATTTGAGTCTATGAAGCAAGCACCAATGAGATTCAAAAATTAAGCAATGCATAATTCCAATTCGATGAAGGTGAACAAGGTCGTGATTCATTGGTGATGTTGATGAAATGTTAGGCCATCCACAATGGTCTCGTCCTCATTATAATGGAAGCAATATACTAAAAAGGATGAGGCTGGATGCAATGGTTTTATTAACGCTGTTGTCTACCTATCCAACCTAAATGGAAAGTATTAAAACAAAAGGGAAGCATTGAAAAGGGTGAAGCCAGGTAATGGTTCCATTAATGCAGTAGTCTACATGCCCAACCTAAGTGGAAGTATTAAAAGGGATGGTATGTATTAAAAAAATATGGGATCGGGTGCAAGTCCTATGCAATTTTGATGGAATAGTTACTCGAAGCAAGGTTTATACCATGCGGCCCTTATCCAGGAAAATTAGAATTCAAGGCTGGTTGATTAAATTAGGTCAAAATCTAAAGTTGAATGAATTTTTAAAGTGGAATTGTGACAGTTTATTTTCTCCAGAGTGTTCCTGAGCTCCAACAATCCTCGCATGGCAGAGGTCAGGAGATCACATCCCCGAAGCTCCAGAGAGTGCAATCGAATGAAGGGAAAAATCGAGAGTGGCATGGGATCCCTACAGGGATGGGGCAATATTGAGACCTTATGCTACGGCGTGCCCACAGATAGTAGAAATGGTGGGCACCTTAACCCTCATGAAGGCGGCCAACAAATTTTCGAACTTGATCTTGATCGTGCTCAAGTAGTTTTTTGGATTCTACGATATACATTGAAGGTCAAGTCCATTTCAAAAGTATATGCCCTGGTTTGTTTAATGCCATAGCCCTACTGCATAAAATTAAAACCCTCTATTCAAAGAACACAAAATACGCAACAAAGATGTGTAATGAATTCGTCGTCAATGAATTAAGGAGTGTCAAGCCATCCACCACAATTCCATTCTCACTGTGGTACGCCCTTCCCAAATGGCATGTTAAAAAGGAATGATACTAGGTGCAATTCCTCGGTGAATTTAACCGAACAGATACCCCTAAAACCTAGCCTTTAAGTTGAAGGAAGTACATGTAACTCAGTAGAGTCTTTGGGCCTATTTCTGGAAGCACTTCCAAAAAAAGATGCACCTGAAGGCTGAATCAAAATAGGGCTCAAAGGAAAGGAATAACTATGTATCTACTTCGTATAATAATCATATCATTTACACCATCATTGCATTCAACACTCCAAAATGAGAAAAAGGAGGTAAATTATAAATGATGATTCCTGATTTGAATGGAGGATCATAATTCTCTTAGATAAAGACAACTTCCATAAGTTTCTTGAATTTATCATAAAAAAATATGAAGGAAAAAAAAAGGAAAAGAAACACACTAGAGTCAATGTCTAAGAGATAGGAAGCTAACAATGCTGGTGGTCTCACAGTTGGTGTTTTAGTCCTTTTATACTAACTTGAAAGATAAAGAATGGCACCTATAAAGAAGTAAAAGACAAGGAAATGGCCACATACCTCAATTGTAGTTTCATAGTTGTGTTCCTCTTCAAGATGGCAAAAGAGGGATGCTATGTCAAAATCCACAAAGAAAACGGGGCAAAGGAAGTCTGCACGTGTATCATCTCGCTCCAAATCATCGCGGCAAAAGTATTGATCTGTATTAACATAAAAATAAGCCCATTTAATTATAATAATTTACGTCACATGCAAAGCTGCAAACCTAGAGCAAATGGAGCTCCTAAGTGAGTACAGAGCATCTTTGCACAATAAGAGTGTCGAGTCTACAATGATCATTAAATACTACAACGGGAAAAATTATAAATAAATTGCAATATAGATAAGCCTGATTCAATCAAATGGAAAAAGGAATATTTCTTAAATCCCAAAGGTTTACAACAACACTAATGTAATAATTTAGTTAAATTGAGCACACATTCCCAGGTGAATAGATCTTCCCACTAACAAAGAGACTGAAATGGAAAGAAGGTTAAGATTAAATCAGTTATAATAGTTTCACATACCTTTCTGCGAAGAACTGATGATCTCAGTTTATTAACAGAATGCTTAGTTAAGAAGGGCTCTTTGAGATGTAGTAGAGTTGACAGATATAATAAAAAATAAGCTTAAAAAGACATATTTATGAGTAAGCTTTATAGAAAAGAAAAAACAATTTTAATTTACCATAACCACTTGCGAGAGAATTCCTTAAGGCTGACTTTGGAGAAATTTAGATAATATAACCAGCTCTATGGAAATTCATTACAAGAAAAACTGAATATTTAAAAAGAAAATAATAATAAAACAAGTAAAAAATTAGCTTAAATAACGAGCAGTGATATCATTCACTAACAATGACTTCAAACAAATATTTTCTGGATTTGGCAATCATAAAATGGGGGGGAGCTCACAAACATGGTGCAGTTGATGGGACTTGACACCGTGAAACTAATCACTTTGATCGTCAAAGTGGCCAGCACTGCGTGGATGAATGAAAAGAACTACCGTCAGTTCTCACAACACCTAAAGTTGATAGGGAACTTGCTGGACCGACTGAAGATAACAGAGTTGAAAAAATATCCTGAAATTAGAGAGCCTCTGGAGAAGCTGGAAAATATCCTGAAATTAGAGAGTCTCTGGAGTAGCAGAGGATTCCAGACTTTGAGTATATCCTATGTGGAAAACTATTTAGGAACTTCGTAGAAGACTATAGAGTGCGTACAAGACTACAGAGTGTAGTCAAGGTCTGAGAAGGAGAACCAGTAGGAAAAATTAAGGATTTTCCCGCTATATATTCGGCTAAGATTTTACAAACCCTATTCAAGGCCTTAATACCTAAATCCTACAAATTGGGTATGGAAGTGGCAACATCCTTCAAAAAAGCACATTTATTCACAAACCCGACAAACCCTAGATTTGAGATTTATTCTTGTGGTTGGTCAGGGTTCCTTAACTAGGTTTCTAAGGGATTTGGAGGCACTGGAGATCTCGGTCCTACAATTGATTCATACATTTAGAAATATTTAAGTGTTTGACGTGTTTGAAAAGAAAGAAATGAGAGAAAGGAAGAGAACACGAGACTTTAGCTTTGGAATTTTTTTCGTGAGCACTTTGTTCCAGACTCTCCACATCATGGATGCTGAGAGAAAATGAGAGAAAATCTTGTTGTCGCACTAGTTATGTCAATATGACTAGGGACAATAGTTACTGTGGCTCCTGGAAATCTCCATGATGCTCGGAAAAAAAGTTACTATGGCTTATGGCAATCTCCAACCTACTCTCCAGTTTTTCCCCTTTGCTTATGGGCTCCTGCGAGAAAACAGTTACTGTGGCTTATGGAAATCTTGACACTACTATCTAGTTTTCCCCTTTTCTTATGGGCTCCTGCCATGGCAATCTCCACAATGCTCCAGTTTCCCCCTTTCATTATGGCGAAGGGCTCCCGCCATGGAAATCTCCACGATGCTCTCTAGTTTCCCCCTTTGATTATGGGCTTTCACCAAACAATGGCTTATGGCAACCTCCATGTGTGGCTTATGGAAATATCACTCTCCAATTTTCCCCTACAACCAGTTTTTAGGTTCCAGCCGGGTTCAATTGAGTGAGTAGCAACCATTTTTGGGGCTCCCATTAGATCAATTGAGGAAGTAGCATTTTTCCAAAGGGATATGGAAACTTGAGTGTATTGCACAAATTATTGAACAACTATAAGAAAATACATGTAAACCACTTGAAAAATAGTTTGAAACAAAACAACTTTATTTAGTGCAAAATATATAAAGGTGGTTAAAGTTGCAACGAATTATATTTTTTCATGTTGCATTTTTTATATTTATTACTATGACAAAGGTTAATGCATATTTAATATTATTTTTTATATTTATTACTATGATAAATGTTAATGCATATTTAATATTAATATTTATGTGTAAGGAGTGAAAATATGGTTAGGAGGATGTTTTTATTTCTTATTTTTATCATTAAAGTTTAGGGTGACATCATATCCATAATCATCAATAAAGGAAATATATGTAATATTGAGAGATTATGTTCGGATGAAGATATTTTTGAAAAATGGTGGTGTGCTTATTATTTGGGATCATTTTCATTAATGGTTTTTCTATCGGGATTTTATTTATATTTTCACTTATGGAATGGTAACTTTATATTTTAAGCACAAGACAAACTAGATAAAGTGATGAGTGACATTGATTTTCATCATCTATAGTTCATGCAATATATCACTAAAAAGGTCATTTTCATAGTTCATGTAATATATCACAAAAAATGCCATTTGCGTGTTCACCCACTTCTTTAACGATTTTGCATAGAAAAACATAAAATATTGACAATTGGTTGCCATAATATATATGTAAAGGATCTAGTATACATGTAAATATGTAGGTCATTTTTAAAGACCTAACTATATGGAAGAGCCCATTTACCTTCAGGCCTAAAATACTTATTGAAGAAAATGTCGATATGGATGGCCATGACTATGGACTACTTCCATTTGGTACAAGATTTAATATCTACACTATTACAAAATTGGGTGTTAATTTAGTTTAGTCTATGTTGAGATGCATGTTTCATCATATCATATGAGAAACTACTAGGAAAATGAGGGTAGAAGGTAGAGATCTCAAACCAAATCCAAGGTTTGTTAATTTCATGGTCTCTCATTTGGATTCTATTTCCATTACTCAATTTCATACTCATATTAATAAATGAAAACCACTAAACTAACATGATAATTTATACCGAATTTACTTCCAAAAGAAAAAACTTCTGGTTTGCCCCTTTTTCGTAATGAAAGTAGATTTCTTTCTCTAGACTAGCCCGACTTAACCAAAAAATAAATTTATAATTTCAATGTGAATATGATAATAGCCAACCTCAATTTAATTTTTTCTCTTTATATGGTGTCACTTGTGTAATTTGAATTGATATATTAAATTTATTGAAGTGTCTTTACTAATCCTAATAGGTAGAACTAGTGGATTGCAATTCCAATATGAACAAATATCATTCCACTATGGAGATATAAATATTTACAAGTCATTAGTAAAATTTAGTGTTTGATATGTTTCTCAAGAAGGAACGTATTGGAAAAAATGGAAAAACAAAATCCATTGAGGTATAAAACAATTTCCATGCACACCATAGAACTAAGCTACTTCAATAATATTTGTCCTCGTGTCATTGATAAAATTTCCCCTTATTAACTAATTGGTATTGTGATTGTTAACTTACTTGATAAATTGGAATATATCATCCACTCATTATACATGCTTTTTATTTGAATGTTTTTAATAATAAAGTGTCAAAGGTTTAGTTAAGAGCTAGAGGAAATAAGGATTAATTCGATTGGTAAATGCTATTGTAAAAGAGTTCATAGAGCTCTCAATACAAAATCTTATTAATTATTTTAGGGTTAATAGTTGGTATTTTAGTTTCTAGTTATTATTGTGCTCCATTTGAATACAAAGAAAGGTAAACCTATGGGGATTGAAAATGTACCAGCCTCCCCTAGAACATTTAATACATTCATGAGTGAGGGAAAATATTATTTGAAAAATGAAATAAACAATAGTTCATTTACTAAGCAATAGATAAATATTAATAAGATATAAGATATATATGATAAATATAATGGAGCAATTTGTAACACCCACTCGCCAACCATTTTATGTACCAATGCATCGAGTAATGGCATGTCATTGACCCAATTTCCTTATATCAAGTGACATCATAATAAATAGATGAAAATTTTAGTTGTACAACTAACATTGTTGGCACTCTGAAATCCTACCTATATGTTCACCAAAGTAGATAACACTACCAAAAAATACCTTATGTAGTAATGTCTGAAAAACCTCGATAAAATATGTAAGCAAGGAAAATTAATGTCACTTATAAATTATAGACCCCACGCAATGTATATCATCACCAACTCAATCCATAAGGACACCCCTTCAAATACAATAGATTGTCGAATCATCGCTGACCAATATCGTTCAAAAAATCTCATCAAGCAGAAAATTGACAAAGATCTTCAATGACAACGCAAACCATTAATGGATTGTCCCTCATATAATTAATGAACAAATTTGAAAACAAATATCCCCCTAGACCAATTAATGACCCCAAGAGACTCCTTTTTGATCAAATTCAAAATTCAAATATGTTTCCAACTCCAGCAACCAAAATGAATGCACTTACATAGCAATAAATATCCTTAGAAATCCCCCGATCAACCAATCCCAAACCAAAGAGGAGCATGAAGATCCATAGGAGAAAAGGTTTGAAATAAATACCACATAAAACAACCAGCTACTACATCTCAAATAGACCACAAAGAAGACCAACAGGTAGTAGCTAAGATCCTCGGAAATCCCCCAATCGACTAATCCCAAACCAAAGAAGGAGCGGGAAGATCCATAGGAGAAAATGTTCAGAATAAAGACCACATAAATAGCTATCCAGTGCATCTTAGATAGACCACAGAGTAAACCAATATCTAGAATGGAAAATAAATTATTATTAGTGTACCTTGAAAAAAAAGACTAGTAGAGATACTTGAGATCATTCGGAAGCAACATAAGAACTGAATCTCGCTCAGATAATTATGCTTAGACATATTACACCCAACAACACTAGTAAATACACCAACAAAGGCTACATTTAATCCATTTACCTCCACACCTCCATCCGAAATTACTACCCTTGTGAATTTTGTGACTAACGCTTCCATAATCCAATCTTTTATCCTTAGTGTTTTCTTCTCGAAAAATTTGTCATAGATATTTTGAATTGGGCATATTGTCTGCTAACGAATATTCTATAATTTTCCTCCACTATCCTTGTAGAAATTATGCTGTAGATTTACAACTACTCATGAAGTTTTAATCAAAATCCCATCAAATACTAATCAATATTTAAAATCAAATCATCAACATATAAGGCAATAATAAGGTATTTACCTTCTAACAAGATGTGATCGAGGTTTACATCTACTTCACTTATGGTGAAGCCCAAACATGTGATATAATTATCAATATTGGTGTACGAAGCACAAGGTACTTGTTTGAGACTGTACAATGCTTATTTGAGTCTCCACACATGACACTCCTGATCAAATGTATCAAGAAATTTTGGTTGCTTGATGTACACCTCCTCCTCAATAACCCCATTGAGAAATGTTGTTTTTACATCCATCACGTGGATCTTCCACCCCATCTGCGTAGCTAGAGCAAGAATTGATCTAATGGATGAGTACCTTGATATATGAGAAAATGACTCCTCATAGTCAATCTCCTCAACTCGAGAGTACCCCTTGGCAACAAATATGGCCTTATACTTCTCTATGCTTCTGTCTGCTACTGGCTTCACCTTGAAGGTCCATGTTGAACCCACTCTTGATTTATATGATGGTATTGGGACCACTTCCCAAACGTTATTCTTTACAATGAATTTTTATTCCTCCACCATTGCATCAACCCATATAGGTTGCTATATTTCTTCATCGAAATAGGATGGCATAGTCTCAATAAGCTCAGCAATAAGAGCCATGTAGCCAGTGTACCTCTCAGGTGACCTCTTTTTCCTACGCAAATTTGAAGGAGCTCCCACATTCTCCCTCGCATCCTGCACAAGTATATCATCTTCCCTGGTTATTTTTCTACCTTCTTTGGATTACTTCTCTTGAGTGAATGTCTCCACTCTCTGCTCCTCAATATATTTGTTTATCCAACACTTCTTGAGGCTCCTTTGGAGCTAAAAGTTACTCTTCTAGTGGGATCTAAAGATCCCTCTCAAGAGAGCACCACATCGCATTCTCCTCATTAAACTTTCCATCCCTTCACACAACTATCATTATGAGAGATGGAAAGTACGCATGATATTTGTGGGGATTTTCTGTGTAACCCATAAAACTCAGGTATCAGAGCTATCGTTTGTTGAAGGTATTTGCCCCAACATTCAACACCTAAATACTGAGTATTGTAATTATCTGGTGGATATTGGAGCATTTCCAACATCACTAATAATGCTATAGATGTGGTTCTATGGTGTATTGAGAAAAATAGGAGGGCCTTTTGGTCTTGCAAAGCTTCAAAAATTGGACATAAGTGGTTGTCAACAACTAGAGGAGCTGCCAAGCCTGGAGACATTAACATCTTTGGAGGAGTTGCGCACATGTGAATGAAAATAGCTCAAGAACATACGAGGGTTGGTGCAGTTGGCATAGCTTCGGGTATTAGATGTTCAGGAGTGATCTGAGATGGAAGAATTGGCAGGTATCAAAAATTTGAGGTTGGCGTTGAAGGAGTTTCATTACTTTGGATCTCCGAAATTGTAGGCATGTGAAAAATAATAGACCTGCCATGCATAGGCATAGCACAGGAGAAAGCCCCAAATAAATTGCAGGCATGTGGAAAAATACAAGAGCTTCCACACATAGGTGTAGCAGAGGATAAAGCCCCACTACTTGAGGATCCTAATAATTGTGGGTTTTCATCTAATGCTACCAAAGATCACCTTATCAAATTGGAATCTGACTACCTCAAAATCCTCAAAGTCAAGGAAGAAACTTGGAGACTCAAAGGCCAGGCCATATGGTTAAAAGTAGGGGATGAAAATAATAAATTATTTAAGCAATATGCCGAAGGTAGACGAGCAATCACTACCATTTGGGAACTTGAAAATATGGATGGTACTTCAGCTCCATCCTTTTAACAACTGGCCAACCTGGGCACTTGACACTTCAGGAACCTCTTCAAAGCCCCTTACGAAGCCACACTGGCAAAAACAATCAAGGTCGCTGGATACTTCCCTGGGTTTGTGGACTGGGACTCTGCAAAGGAACTTTTAAATCCAGTCACAATGGGAGAACTTGAGGCAGTTCCTAAATGGTTCAAGAAGGACAAAAACCCTAGCCCTTATGGATTGTCAATGGAATTTTACCTTTCTTTCTTTGACCTTCTAGGACAAGAGCTACTGGAGGTGGTGGAAGAAACCAAGAGTACATGTCGCCTATATGATGCATTTAACTCTACAGGTTGGCCGAATCCTAGCTTTGCTAGATCTATGATGCAATGTTTTCTCAAATATGTGACTATAAAGACACCTCCATTTACTAACAAAGATAGATTCCTTCCTCCACTACAAATTTGTTGTAGAATCTAGAGAAAATTAAAATTTATGTAAATGTTAAAAATTAAAATACCTCTACACCAAGGAAATTAATTGTTTCAATTTCTCTCACTATTGATGATGTTACCTATGAAAATTACCGATAAATTCTAGACTGAAAAGGTGGGGAAGCATGGCATATTCGAAGATACCTTGGTTATAAACTTTGAGAAGGATAAGACATGGATAATTATCCCATAATTTGGTTTTGTTGTAGTATTTTGATCATAAAGTCTCAAGAGAAATAGATATTTGGGTTAATTATGATATAGATTTAGAATATTGAGATTGTAGTAGAGTTGAAGTAGTTATTTAAAATCAAGAGAAGAGCAGTAGTACAAGAAATTAGCTTATAAAATGTTGGTTAAGGAGATCGTGACATGGATACATAATTTTGTGGTGGAAGAGGATTATGGGCCTTTCAGTTCTCCAACCATGGAATTGCAAGCATGAATGCTTGGAGGTGACCTAGAATGTATTGATTGATATTGAATAACTAAGGGAATAATGTGCAATGGAGGAAGCACATGCATTAAAGAGGGAAAAATAGAATTTTAATCAAAATGCAATAATCAAGAAGTGGTGGATGAATAGAACGAAGGGGATTCATCACAATACCATGGCAATGAAAATGAGTATTAGTGAGGATGAAAACATAGAGGCACAAGTAAAAGAGTTCAAAAGGTTTCAAAGTTGTCAAGATAATACCAAAAATTCCTTCAAATAGGGGGATTTGATAATTGGAAAGAGCTTAGCGAGAAGAATATGCTGGGAGAATATGTCTAGAACTTTGGAAGAGAAAAGAGAAGTGATGCCACAAGGAGGTGAGCACGTTCAATTAGATGGATCATGATTGTATAAAAGGGAGAGTCAATTTTTAAGGTATATATTAGCCGATGGAGAGATATATCATCACAAAGAAAGAAGAGGAAGAAACACTTAGTAATGTGTTATAATTGTTTTAGCTAGAGGAAGGTCAAGTAGTAGACATGATATAGCCTAAGAAAAGTGGATCCATTCCAAACTAACCACCCTATGAATTTTAAAATCCTAGAGGTAATCCCAACTTTTTATTCAATTTTTGAATTGAAGCAACCTTTTCTTAGTAGTTTGGGATATAGTAGTAGTGAAAAAAAATGAAGGTGGGAATAGAAGCAGAAGTGGCATATGTTATGTTTGAATTTTAGTTCAAGTTGGGGAGTAGGCTTAATTATTCAAACATGTCCATAAGGTTTTATCTTGGTGAAAAATCCAACCAAAAATATGGTTATAGTAGTTCCAGGAACTTTATAAGGGTAATGGTTGTGAAAAACCACATTGGTTCTTATGTGGATTCATCTGGAGGGTGAAAAGGATTGCAATGCTAGTTTCTAAGATGATAATTTTCCTAACCACATTGTGGGGGAAGCTTCTCTAATGGTGCATGAATTTCATATAGATTTATCCCTAGGGTGTAGCTAAGGCCTTGTACAAGTTAAAGGTGGTATTTATAACTAAGTTCTAGAGGTTAAACATTAAACAACAAAAAATCACTAAGTTGAAGGAGATAAGAAAATGGTTGGAGAAATTTCTTAGGAGTATGATGAAAAATTACAAACCTTAATCAACAAACTCTCCTATACTATCCATGAAACTCAACACAAAGAATGATCAATAATTTTTTTTCTCCTTAATAATCTACCATTAGTGCAATAGTTGTGGGTGACATAGAGGGATTCCTTATCCTAGGCCATGAGGATAGAATCTTGTAGGGTGAACATACATTTTACTAAAAATTGTCATGCTTGGTAGGAACTAAGAAAGAGTTATGTAAGGAGTTCCTTCTAGGTAAACTTATTAATGAACCTTATTTTATATATTAATTGCATAATGAACCTATTTTTTTATTGGAAAGAGAGAAAATTTCCTAGATTCTAATGAATCCTTATACATTACGTGCATTCTAATGAGTTAAAAAAAATTAATGGAATTAGGAGAGTGATGATATTGTGGTTTTGGCAGAGATATTTTATCTCTTCCTCCAATACCAAGATTCTTCTTGTATGTTGCAGCAAAAATGGAAATCCCCAATGGAGATCATTGCCTTCACAACTACACCATTTATATTGGTGTCTTGGGTATTAAATTAGACTATTTTCTACTAGAGCTACTAGATGTCATTTCATTGAGCTACAGTGATATGTGAGAGCTATGCATATCTCACTAAAGGTGTATCAAGAGGTTATTAGTTGTCAAATATTGGAGATGCTCCACGATTACAACAAACCAGGTGAAAACTAAGAAAATTCCAATGGATTTAATAAATTACAAGTAAAGCTTGTGCTAGGTGGAAGATTCATTTACAATTACAAGCATACATAACTTAACTAGTTGATTGAGAGGAAACAAGTAAAATTCTAAGCCCGATATGTCAAACAGGTATGGATTTATTATGAAGTGATCATCTGCCACGGTTTAGGTTGTGAAAAGTTAACTAGCAATTGAATAATTAATGTCCAAGTCCTAGATGGCTATTTTGTAGAAGGAAAATATAGTAAGAAAAGAGGAGGGTAAATTCATCTATCTGTTACTATGAAAACCTCTTTAAGAGAGTTGCAAAACCCTCTTTCTTTAATTTTACCATATCCAGACTAGTGAAGTTTGGCTTTATTAATGAGAGAGCCATAGGGTTTCAAATTTCCATACTTATGTTTAAGACAATCACCACCTTCCCTACCCCGACCCCCCACCCAGTTCTAGGAAACACTTAGATGATTACATCCTTTTTTCAGTCCCACTAGCTAAAAGGGACACCATCATGACAACATTTAGTAGCACCACTCTAGTAGATCCAAGACCCATGAGATCCCAAGTGGGAGGTGTCGCCTATGACCCCCCCTAAATACATTTTATTCATCAATATGTTTGCTACATTTCACATTCTAATAGTCAAGTTATAGATTGCGGTATCAGAATAATATTATCACTTATCGAACACATTTGCCTAAATTTACTAAATGATAAGCCATGGATTTTTAATTCTACATTGCAAACAAGTTCCATAATATATCCCTCTCCGTGGGTTATTGGAAGCGACTTTAATATTACCAAGTTACTTGATGAGAGGAAGGGTGATATTTGAAGGTTATATGTAGATGCAGAACAATTTCAAGGAACAATTTCTTCCTTCTAGCCTAGTGGAGGTTGACAACAGTATCTTTACCTGGAATAATCAACGAGGGAGTCAACAACAAATGGCCTCGTGTATGGACATTTTATTAATATCAAAACACAGTAACACTCTTGAAAAGTATTTTGCCAAACCAACCAAGCAACCCTTTCTTCATTTACTTCTATTCATTATATAGGAAAAATATCATAGTGTAATAGGCAGTTGCATACAAAATATGTTCGATCCATGGAGAGGATCAACACCAACTAGAAAAGTAGAAACATCATAACTGGAAGATAGAAACATTATAGTTGTTTAAATTTTTTTCAAAAATAACAAATGCAATCCTAAAGTACTTAAATTCACCATAAAGAAATAGCATATTTGAAACCATTTTTATATTTGAATCTCATTCATCTTGAGTAAAGAAAATAGAAACAACATAAAATCATAGAAAATTTGTCAATGAACTAACGACTTTGTGTAGCGACTGGGTAGCACAAAGTCATCTTCCCTTTATTGTTGACACCTGTTCGATGAAAGCTGTGATGAGATGGCATCCGAGTGTAAATCATGTTGACCTCTAAAATCTCTTAAAGCTCCAAAACATGAGTGAAACTCAGTAGGCAAGGGTTGCACAACACCTGTACAATGCCTTCGTAGCACACTTTGTTTTGGGTATATCTCCCAAACCGTAACATACGTTTCAAAACCGAAGGAGGTTATTTTTTATGATAGTGTTGGGAAGAAATACCTCTCTTCATTTCTCCAATTACTTCCTCATATTCTCAAAAAATTCTTTTCAAAGCCATGGCTCAAAACAGGAAATTTACAAACTACAAAAAATGATCTTTAAAGATGCATTCATAATGCCTGATCTATGAAAGTTGTATAAAAACTGGAAGAAATTTTTGTAATTTGGCCCGTCTTTAAGAACAACCTCTCTAAATTTTCCATAATTGGCCTTTATGTGGTCGGAATTGTCGTTTCAAAAGGGTGTAAAAAATAGAGTATGCACAACGCTGTGAAGCAAGCAAATCTAAGTAGCATTGTGATGCTTTGACCTGATGTTTTGGAGTGCTACATCTGACTTGGAATCTGAATCAAAGCATAGGTAATGATTAAGTATAAGGGGTATGATATCCCTTTGGTATGGGAGTTTTATATATGAGAATGGGGTATTATGCATTAGGGTTATATGATATGAGTATGGGAAATGGTAATGTTAAAATAGGGAATGGTTTAGAATGAAAGGGGGTAGTAAAATGAATGTAATATGATGATAGGTTAATGGTATACGGGAAGGGTGTAGGATGTAAATTTATATGAAGGGGGATGAATGGAAGGTAAATGGGTAAATATGGAAATAGGAGGTGAAATGGATAAGCATAGGGTAAATTAGAATGAGGGATAAAATTGTAGGATGTTTCAAATGACCATACCTTGTAACCATTAGAAATCTAACTGCAAATGATCTCAATTTAGACAATTCTGATAGACAAATGACTAAACCCCTTTTGACTTGACATGACAAAAACATGTGTGACCATGACTCCCATTAACTTGACACTCTTTCAGAATTTGAGTTAATCTTCCATGTAGGAAACTCAAAGATGTCAAACAACGATCTAGAGGCTATGGTAGCAGCAGTATTCATAGGCTCAACTACTCAAAACTGAAAATTAAAGGATAAGGAAAAACATTTTACAATAAAACTTATGACCCTAACACACATGACCCGAGTGGTAAACCAAAGAGTTTAGCTTGAAACCAATTTCTTTCATGGAAATTCTAGTTATGGATTAAATCCCACATGTCAATGATTTAAAGAGAGGAAACCAAAACCATGAACCCAATATGATCCCAAAATCTTCACAACATTTACATCATTAATAAAGTGGAAGCATAACCATTGATTGTATAAAATGTTGAAAATAGGAGGGTACTTAAGAATAGGGTACCAATGTTCTTTAACCCAAGACGCCATCTGAGAGCCAACAATTCGTAGATAAAACCACTTACCCACCAAATATCATTGTTGTAATCCTACCACCCAGACCCAAAAAGCATCGCAATTAAAAACAAGTTATTGATAATCCAAATCAACCTTAACTAACTTCCTTATTTTTCCACGAATGATGGAAAAACAATTTCCATTGATTACGAAATTGGGTTCAATAACCAGTGAGGATACTCAAACATTCAAATCCACATGTATAGTTTCATGTACAGAAGATGTCCCAAAGGGATAGACTCGCGACTTGGGGCAACCACGACTCTCCGCCTCAATAGTCGCATGTACCAACACATCGAGTAATGGCACATCACCACCCTAGTTTCCTTCAATATCAAGTGAAATCCTACCGATAGATGTAAAGGCTAGTTGTACAACGGACACCATTGACACTTTGAAATCTTGCCTATATGTGCACCAAAGTAGAGAGCATTACTAAAAAACACCTTATGTAGTAGTGTCTAAAAAAACCTTCATAAAATATGTAGACAAGGTAAATTAATGTCACTTATCAACTATTGACACCACTCTATGTAGGTTGTCACCAAATCAATCCACTAGGAAACTGCTTCAAATAAAATAGACTAGCCAATCATCATCGACCAATTTCCTTCATAAAATATAATCAATCACACATTCGACAAATATCTTCAATGATGGTGGAAACCATTAATGGAATGTCCCTCATATAATCAATGACTGACTTGGAAAATAAATACCCCCCTATTAATGACCCCAAGATACTCCTTCGTGATCGTATTCAAAATTGAAATATGTTACCAACTCCACCAATCAAAATTAATGCACTTATGTAGCAGTAAATATCCTCAAAAATCCTCCTATCGACCAATCCCAACCCAGAGAGGAGCAGGAAGATCCATAGGAGCAAAGGTTCAAAAAAAATATCATGTTAAACAACTAGCCACTATGTCTCAGATAGACCATAGAAAATAACAACACATAGTAGCTAAGATCCTTGAAAATCCCCTGATTGACCATTCCCAAACTAGGGAAGGAGCATGAAAATCCAAAGGGGAAAAGGTTTAGAAGAAAGACAATGTAACCAACCAACTAGTGTGTCTCAAATAGACCACATAGTATATCAACAACTAGAGTGGAAAAAAAAAATTTATTAGTGTACCTTGAAACAAAAGAACCACTAGAGATCCTTGATATCATTTAGAATCAGGATAAAAACTAAATGTAGATCAGATAATTATGCATAGATGCACTTCACCAAACAACACCAGTAATTGCACTAGTAAATGCTACATTTAATCTATCTACCTCCACACATACAACCAAAATTACCTCCCTTATGAATTTTGTGACTAATTCTTCCACAATCCTATCTTTTATCCTCGATGTCAGCTTCTTGCAAAATTTGTCGTAGAGATTGCATATTTTCTACCAGCAAATATTTTGAAATTTTTCTCCACCATCCTTTAAGTGAATCTAGTCCATGTTGTCAATGATTGTCAAAAGTTTTAGCACAACAATGTATTGATAGAAGCAACCAACAAATAGAAGTAACGTTCAAAATAAATGAAACAGTAAAAAAAAACAAATTAAAACACTATCGATGGAGACCCCAAAAAGTACTCCAACTATGTTATTTCCTATCCATGTTCAATGAAAGTGCGTATGTAACTCCTCTCACAAAGCACCTTTGTTTTCGACCTCCATTGCACTAAATCACATCAGCTGTTTTCGGCCTCCATCACTCTGCTTCCTGAATAACCCATCAACAACATAAAGGAAAACCCCTAATCCTTTACTTTTTCCTTTTTTACTAGCGCCTCTTATCAAAAATTTCAAGACAGAAAATTTATTTTATCTTAAAATCCCCCTCTGTGTAGTAGTGTCGAATGAAATGACATACAAGTTGTCTCTAATCATATAAATAGAGATCAAAGGGACATCAGAGTTGGGATTGATGTTTGAGAAATCTTGCTAGGAAAAATTGTTGCATTCTTTAGAGTCAGCTACCCCACCAAAATGAAGAGCCCAAAAAATTGTTGTCTTTATATAGGATAACATGAATGATAAGTGAAATAGAAACCTCAATATAGGGCGAGACAGTAGTAGCCTACAAGTTAGTAGACTTAGGGTGTACTATTAGAGTCAAATTTTCAAGTCATGTTGGATGATATTGTCTTCAATTGATATGGTTTTGTCTTAATTTTCGATTGTCTTAAATGAATTTCGTCTTAATTGCCATTGTATTAAGTGGCCATTGTCTTAATATAAATTTTCGTCTTAAAATATTTTTGTCTCAAGTTGTTTTTGTCTTAAATATAAAGTTTTGTCTTAAAATATTTTTCTCTTAAAACATTTTTGTCTCAAACAATTTTTATCTTAAACATAAATTTTTGTCTTAAAATATTTTTGTCTTAAATTGTTTTGTCTTAAAATATTTTGTCTTAAAATGTTTTTGTCTTAAATATAATGATTTTTCTTAAACTGTTTTTGTCTTAAAATATTTTTGTCTCAAAGTGTTTTTGTCTTAAATATAAAGTTTTGTCTTAAAACACTTTTTGTCTCAAACTCTTTCTATCTTAAATTTAATATTTAAGACAATTCAATTGATATTAAATTTTAATTTAAAATTACTAAAATAAAAAGTGACTTTTTAAGACAAAAGATTTCTATTGTCTTAAAAAAATGTCTTAAAATTGCCTTCATGTAGTAGTGAGGGAAGTTGTTTTCAAATAAGAACTCCTTAAGGCCTAAAACTAACAATTGTACCATATGTTGCAAAGGAAATGTTGTAAAGCACTAACAAATGAAAGAGTAGTATAGAGGAAATGCTCTCACATGAATCATACAACTTTTAAACTATTAAAACTATATGCCAAAATGAAAAATGATATATAATATATAAAAAATGTATGCTCTTAAAAGTATGCCCTTGCTTGTAAAAGTATTTATTTTTAATTGATATTAGTGAAATCTCCAAGATTTAGATGATCTCTAACATTTGATCCAATGGCTCACACATGGACACATTGGCAGCTAGCGCAATTTTTTTCAAATAAGAACACCTTACAACCTAAAACATGTCATTTAGTAATGTGTAAATTTGTATAAAGAATGTGTAAATTTTGTATAGACAATATCACAATTTCCTCCGTACCGTTAGTTTATTTTAAATCGTTACCCTAACAATTTCCAGACTTAATTTATTTTCATACTTGGTTTATTTTAAATCGTTACACTAACAATTTCCAGACTTATTTTATCAGAATGTTAGGCAAACTTTCCCATTTGACTTCCATTTTAAAATTGTAAATACGAAAGTGAGCCATGGTGAGTGGGTTCTGGCTACAAACTGCCCTAGGATACAGAAGCTTGAATAATCATGCAAAAATTATTTAAATACGGAAGCGTGAAGAAGTACTGTGCTCTTCCTACAACTGAAGAGCAAATAGAGATGTCGAGTCTCGAAGAACGAGTTGAAGAAAAGATGCAGAACGGGAAAACAGTCGATTTGCCTACACCAAGCAAGAACAGTACCGACAATACACTTACAGCTGATGCTCCTTTGAAGAATTCCGTTATCTCAATATGGAAAAATTTTAAGTATGCCAATTCATTTGATCTATGCCTCATGGCATTCGGCACTGTAGAAACCATTATAGATGGAATTATCGCACTTGTGATGAATCTTATAGGAAGCAGATTGATGGACACAATAGGACATGGTCCTTCATCGGCCGCGGATTTCCATAATACTATCAAAATGGTAAATAATAATTTCATTTAAATAGAAAAACAATGTAGCATAATATCCATCTCGCACATTCATGAATGTCTCAGTGTTGGTTAATTGTATAGCTTACATTACGTTCTCGTGTATTTTTCAATTGGTGCATTTTTCGCTGCATTTCTAGGTGGGTATAAGCTCTTCCTTTTCGTGTTACCTTTTCCAGAGTGTTTGAGAACGATTTTTTATGATGTCATATGTGGTCTGCTTTGCCTTTTTTTTTTTAAAAGGTGTTTTCTTGGGCAAGAAGGGGCGAAAGGCAGACATCTAGGATGTGTATAAAATATTTGAAATCGGTATTGAGGCAGGAGGAGGGATTCTTCGACACCCAAGATACCAGCACATCACAAGTGGTTACCAACGTTACTAATGATACTCTCATTATACAGGGTGTGTTCACTGAAAAGGTATGATCATAATTACTCGACTCCCGTCAGTGTGATTCTTCGTTAAATTTTCCAATCCTAATTCTCTGGGGAGATTGTCCATCCTCAGCTGCCCAACTTCGTCATGAATGCTACTTTATTCGCTAGCGCTTATTCTGTGGTATTCCACTTGACATGGAGGCTGGCATTAGCATCACTTCCTTTCGTGTTGTTGTCGATAATTCCAGGGGTGATGTATGGATGGATTCTGGTGGAGACTTCTAGCAAGTTGAATGAATAATATAATATAGGCGGAAATATTGCAGAGCAGGCACTTTCATCGATTAGAACAGTCTTCGGTTTCGTTGGAGAAGAAAGGACGATAACCAAGTTCTCATATGCGCTTAATGTAACTCTAAAACTTGGGCTTAAGCAAGGTTTTTTCAAAGGATTGGCAGTAGGAAACGGAGGAGTGATCTGGGTGTTCAACGCTTGGTACGGTAGCACTTTGGTTGTTTCTGATGGTGCAAGCGGAGGAAATATTTTTGTGACTTAAATTTTCCTACTTTTGGGAGGCTTGTAAGCTTCCTACCTATCAATTTATTTCTTTCTCGATTATTTCTAGAACGGATCCCATTTTTGTATGTTCAACCAGAATTTCTCGAATCGGTGATGTGCTTGCAGAGGTCTCGCGACTGCGTTTCCGAATATTAGATACTTTTCAGAAGCACTTGTCGCTGGTAAACGCATCTTTGAGATGATTGACAGAGAACCTACCATTGACTCGGAAGATCCAAAAGGAGAAATATTGCAGCAGGTCAGCGGGGAAGTTGAACTTAGAAACATTGAGTTTGCATATCCATCTCGACCTGAGTCCAAAATATTTCACAATTTCTGTCTAACCATTCCCACAAGAAAGACCGTTGCGTTGGTTGGAGGAAGCGGGTCTGGCAAATCTATGGCTGTGCTATTGATAGAGAGGTTCTATGATCCCCTGGCTGGACAGATTCTGCTTGACGGGGTAAACACTAAAGTGCTACAGTTGAAATGGTTGTGCTCCCAGATTGGATTGGTAAGTCAAGAACCTGCACTCTTTGCTACATCGATCAAGGAGAACATCTTATTTGGAAAAGAGGTAGCTGACATGGACCAGGTTATTGCTGCTGCCAAGTCTTCCAATGCTCAGAATTTCATCAGTCATCTACCAGATGGTTATGACACATAGGTAAATTTTCTGTTTTTATATCGCAACCTCCATCTCTAGCACATACATTCTGTGGAAAATATTAAAGTCATCTGCGTGCCTTGAAGAGCAGGAAGAAATAAAGTATAGGTGCAGCAGAGGAGCTTGCGTGCACAACACTGCGCATTGAAAGAAGAATGGGAAAAAGGTAAGGATGAATTTAATTGTTTATGGTTGCAGCTGATTTTGCAGAGGAGATGAATTTAATGTTTGATGGGCGTAGCCATTTTTACAGAGGGATGAAGACTTTTGTGGTTTCAAAGCACGAAAGAATAGAGTTTTATTTAAGACAGTCATTTTCGGATTTTAAGCCCTCAACAACCAAAATTGAAGAAAATATGTTTAAATGGCGAAGTACTTTAAGTTTTTGAATGAGACACGTCAAGTGGTCCCCACCACTTAAGTGCTAATCACAATCGCAAGTTTTACTTGCAGTGTCTTATTGATATGGATTGTTCCGATGCGATTCGTTCATCGCAATCGCAAAGGAACAGAGTACCACATATTTTTCGCTATGATAAGATTATCGCGATGCGATGCGATGTGGTCCCACCACAATTGCAATCGCAATCACATGTCACTAAGAATGTTTCCGCTAAAGTTTCATTGCATTGAAAGGTCGCGATGCGATCGCACAATCGCACATCGCAAGTCCATATATTATTTCGCCATTTTGTTTGATCGCTGATTGCGATTTTCGCATCATCGTAAATCACAAATCGCAATTGTCACATTACATGTTTTTTCTTTCAAGCCGATCCGTCGATCGCCGATTGGCGATTGCGAAGTGGGCTCCACTTGTATATCGTGCATAAAGAAGTTTTAGGTTAAAATTTATATTTCGGCAATGTATTTCATTTTAATTTGTTTTATGTTTTTTATTCGTCATATATAAAGTGATAAGGCCCACAGTATTGAAATATAGAGTGATTGTATTGTTGTGTCGCTGTGTATTGAGAAATAGCCCGCAGGCAGAGAAAACATAGTAAGACCAATAGAGCATTGTTTTGTGCATTTTTTTTTGAGAGACAGAGAGAAGTAATTTTGAGTGCATTGTGTCTGTAGCAGTCAAGTGTTTAGTGAATCCTTCCATAGAGGAAGAAATTTGTAATTGTTTTTAGTTCTATTGATGAAATAGAAAGAAAGTTTTGTTCTGCAAATCTCTGTCATTTATTCTCTGTGTTACAAGGGGAGTATTATTCTCTCCATATTTTTCTGGAATTATCAGAAATTCCAACATGGTATCAGAGTCAGTTCAGGCTCTTTGAAGGTCAAAGAAGCTGAAAGAAGGAGACTTGTTGCAACATTTCTCCAGCAGCGTGAAAGCTCAGTAGAAGATAAAGTTCACGTATTTCTCAAAAGAAAACAGAGGAGTTGTTTTTTTTTAAAATATTTTGTTCTTTTAGAAAAGGAAAGACAGTTTGTCTAAGTTCAAAGTTCAGTTAAAAAGAAATGGTTGGAACAAGCACTAGTATGGGTACGAGAAATATCCATCTCCCACAATTTAATGGGAAAAATTATGACTACTGGTCAATAACTATGAAAGCTTTATTTGTCTCCCAAGACTTATGGGAATTTTTTGAGGATGGATTTGAAGAGCCAGCAGATGAAGAAGTGTTTCATGATTTATCACACGCAGAAAGGGAGTTGCTGAAGAGCAGTAGGAAGAAAGACTCCAAATCTCCTCTCTTATTGTATCAAGCTCCCTTCTTATTGTATCAAGCAGTCCATGAGAGTGTGTTTCTGAGGATAGCAACTGCCAAGAGATCTAAATAAGCATGGGAAACTCTCAAGACAACCTATCAAGGCAAGGAAAAAGTGAAGACATCAAAACTTCAGTTGCTGAGGAGAGACTTTGAAACTCTCTGCATGAAAGAGTCTGATAATATAGACTCATTTTTCACACATGTTATTGGGATGGTAAATCAGATAAGGTCCCATGGAAAAACTGTTGAAGACAAAAGGATTGTCGAGAAACTTTTGAGGAGCTTACCTTCAAGGTTTGATGTGATTGTTACCACCATAGAAGAGACCAAGGATCTCTTAAAGTTCATAGTGGATGCACTTCATGATTTGTTGATGACTCAGGAACAGAGATTGGAAAGAACAATAAATCTATCTCTAGAGCACGCCTTCAAGACCCAGATACCTTCAAGAAGAGGAAGAGGTCAAGGTAGAGGAAGAGGAAGAGGCAAAAGCCAAAACAGAGGTGGAAGGGACAACCCTTCACATTCGCATGGAAGGAGCAATAGTCAAAATCAGAGTCATGGCCAATGCAACAGCCAGCAAGGTGGACAACATCATGCACATGGACAAAGGTATGAAAAATTCAATGTCCAATGTCATTATTGCAAGAAATATGGGCACTATGCCAATGAATGTAGAAAGAATCAAAATGACATGAAAAATAGGCAGAATACTATTGTAGCAAAAGAATAAAAGAACCCAAGTAATGTGTTGTTAACATGTAATGTAGCATAAGATAGAGAAGATGATGTTTGGTTCTTAGATTCAAGATGTAGTAATCATATGACTAGAAACAGAGCAATGTTTGCCAATCTAGATGAAAAAGTTAAATCATAATTAACCATAGGGACTGATACTAAGATCTCTGTCAAGGGAAAAGGAAAAGTTAGTATTCGAGCGAGAAATGGTGAACAAAAATTTGTTCCAGATGTGTATTATGTTCCTGGTTTGAAGTGTAATATTTATAGCATTGGGCAGCTCATAAACAAAGGTTACAATGTAATTTTCAAGGATGATGTGTGCACAATAAAAGATATATCTCCCAACAAGAAAATTATTGCTGAAATACAAATGACTAGCAATAGAATGTTTCCACTCAAGCTCAACACTCACTTGAAAGGAAAAGGGAAGATTGTAACAACTGTAACACAAGAAGTCTTTCAGAAGGAAGAGAAATATGAAAACTGGTTATGGCACTTGATATTTGGACATCTCAATTTCGGAGGATTAAATTTCTTGCACATAAAAGGAATGGTAAGAGGTTTTCCATTGATTGAAAAGTCTGACAGCCTATGTGAAGGCTGCATCTTGGGAAAGCAACATAGAGAAAATTTTCCATCAGGGAAAAGTATAAGGGTGAAAGCACTCTTAGAGATCATTCACTCAGATTTATGTGGGCCGATGCAAACAACATCAGTTTCAGGGAGCAATTACATGCTAACCCTCATAGATGATTTCACAAGGAAAGTGTGGGTTTATTTCTTGAAATATAAGAGTGAAGTCTTTCAGACATTTTGGCATTTTAAAGTTGTTGTAGAGAAACAGAGCAGGCTGCATATAAAATTCCTCAAAACTGATAGAGGAGGAGAATATATATCAAAATAATATATGCGTTTCTGCAGAGAGAACGGAATACATAAGCAGTTTACCAAAAGGTACACACCGCAACAGAATGGGGTTGATGAAAGGAATAATCGAACCATAATGGAAATGGTGAGAAGTATGCTAAAGGAAAAACACTTAGCAAATGAGTATTGGGTAGAAGCAGCAAACTGTGTTGTGTATATTTTAAATAGATGCCCAACAAAATCTATTATGAACAGAGTTCTAGAAGAAGTGTGGAGTGGGAGAAAACAGGGAGTCAACCACATGAGATTTTTTGGATGTGTGGCATATGCACACATTCCAGACAAGTTGAGGAAGAAGTTGGATAGTAAGGGGGAGAAGTGCATCTTCCTTGGATATAGTGAAGATTCCAAAGGAAACAGATTGTATAATCCATCCTCAAAGAAGTTTGTGATAAGCATAGATGTACAACTTATTGAAGAGGAAGCATGGGATTGAAGCATTGAGAGAATAGTCAATGTTAAAAGTTGTTTATCTCATGATGAAAATGAGGAAGATGTGATTGAAATTAACAACTCATCGGTAGCACAACCTCCACCAATAGAAGGACAGCAAGGGACACCTCAAGCAGCAGCGAGAACACCCTTGAGGAGAAATGGGCATACTTCTCCAAGCACGCCACATGGAACAGATTCGAGTGCTTCTTCAAGCATGACTACACCTAATGAAAGAGGTAAAAAGTTCAGAAATATTAATGAGATTTATGAATAAGAAGGAGAAAATGAAGGTATTAATTCCTTATTTTCTTTGTATTTTCAAGTTGATGATCTTATTCATTTTGAAGATGCAATAAAAGATAGAAAATGGATAGAAGCTATGGATGATGAAATTAATGCCATAGAGGAGAACAAAACATGGGAGTTGGTTGATCTCCTAAAAGGTAAAGAAGTCATTGGAGTTAAATGGGTCTATAAGACAAAAAGTAATGCTGAAGGAAAGATAGAAAGACACAAGGCGAGACTTGTTGTCAAGGGATATAAGTAGCAGCATGGAAGAGAATATGAGGAAAATTTTGCACCAGTTGCAACAATGGAGATGGTAAGAGAAGTGCTGGCCATAATAGCACAAACAAATGGAAAGTATATCAAATGGATGTAAAATCCGCATTTTTAAATGGAGTTTTAATGGAAGAGGTATATGTTGAACAACCTCTCGGCTATGAGAATAAATTCCAAGAACACAAAGTATGCAGATTGAAGAAAGCTCTTTATGGGCTGAAGCAAGCACCAAGAGCATGTTACAGTAGGATAGACTCCTATCTACTGGAAAATGGGTTTGAAAAATGTGATGGAGAACCCACATTATACATCAAAGAAAAGGATGGTAAAATTCTCTTTGTTGTTTTATATGTTGATGATCTAATATTTACGGGTAATGATGATTACCTTGTTGAAAATTTTAAAACAATGATGAAAGAAGAATTTGAAATGACTGACATGGGTTTGTTGAGATACTTCTTAGGAATAGAAGTATAACAGAGTGAAAAAGGGATTTTTATATCTCAAGCAAAGTATGTGAATCAAGTTTTAGAAAGATTTAATATGCAGGAGTGCAAAGCTGCAATTACTCCCACAGTGATGGGATTGAAGTTGAGTAAAAATGACAGCAGCAAGGATTTTGATCCAAGTTTGTATAAAAGCATAGCTGGCAGCCTCATGTATTTGACTGCAACTAGGCCGGATATTATGCATGCTATTAGTTTGATTTCTAGATTCATGTAGAAGCCAAAAGAAGCACATTGGGAGGCAGCAAAGAGAATTCTGAGGTATGTTAAAGGAACTAAAAGGTTTGGTATTTTATATACTGCTTTAGAATGTTCAGATTTAGTTTGATACACTGATAGTGATTGGGCTGGAAGTATAGATGATCTAAAGAGCACTTCCATTTATGTTTTTCACATGGGCTCAGGAGCCATTTCATGGGCTTCTAAGAAATAGTTGATTGTAGCATTATCTACAGTAGAGGCAAAGTATGTGGAAGCTACAATAGTAGTGTGTCAAGAAATTTGGATGAGAAGAATGTTGAGAAGCTTATGCCAAGAACAGGTAAAAGGGACAGTGATTTATTGTGACGATAGCTCATCTATTGCATTGTAAAAAAATTCAGTGTTTCCCAAGTATCACTACATCAGAGAATTTGTGAGGAATGGAGAAATAATTTTACAACATTGTAGAACAGAGGAGCAATTTGCAGATATTTTAACAAAGCCATTGGGGCAGAAGAATTTTGAATTTTTAAGAAAATGCTTGGGTATGACTGATAACCCAAAAACTGACTTTAAGGGGGAGTGTTGAAAAATATTAAAGTCATCTGTGTGCCTTGAAGAGCAGGAAGAAATAAAGTACAGGGGCAGTAGATGAGCTTGCGTGCACAACACTGCACATTCAAAGAAGAATGGGAAAAACGTAAGGATGAATTTAATTGTTTATGGCCACAACTGAGTTTGCAGAGGAGATGAATTTAATGCTTAATGGGCGTAGCCATTTTTGCAGAGGGATAAAGACTTTTCTGGTTTCAAAGAAAAAAAGAACAGATTTTTATTTAAGACAGTCATTTCGGGCTTTTAAGCCCTCAACAACCAAAATTGAAGAAAATGTGTTTAAACAGCTAAGTACTTTAAGTTTTTTAATGAGACACGTCAAGTGGTCCGCACCACTTAAGCGCTAATCACAATCGCAAGTTTTACTTGTAGTGTCTTGTTGATATGGATTGTTTCGATGCGATGTGATCATCACAATCGTAAAGGAACAGAGTACCACACATGTTCTGCAGTTATAAGAGTATCGTGATGTGATGTGATGTGGTCCCACCACAATTGCAATCACAATCGCATGTCACAAAGAATGTTTCCGCCAAAGTTTCATTGCATTGAAAGGTCGCGATGCGATCGCACAATTGCACATCGCAAGTCCATATCTTATGTCGTCATTTTGTTTGATCGTCGATTGTGATTGTCACATCATCGTAAATCGCAAATCGAAATTGTCACATTGCATTTTTTTTTTTTCAAGCCGATCCGTCGATCGGTGATTGCCGATTGCGAAGTGGGCTCCACTTGTATATCGCGCATAAAGAAGTTTTAGGTTAAAATTTATATTTCGGAAATGTATTTCATTTTAATTTGTTTATGTTTTTCATTTGCGCCGCATCATATATAAAGTGGAAAGGCCCGTATTATTGAAATATAGAGTGATTGTATTGTTATATCATTGTGTATTGAGAAATAGCCTGCAGGCAGAGAAAACACAGTAAGACCAACACAGCACTATTTTGTGCATTTTCTTTTGAGAGACAGAGAGAAGTAATTTTGAGTGCACTATGTCTGTAGCAGTCAAGTGTTTAGTGAATCCTTCCACAGAGGAATAAATTTGTAATATTTTTTAGTTATGTTGATGAAATAGAAAGAAAGTTTTATTCTGTAAATCTCTATCATTTATTCTCTGTGTTAGAAGGGGAGTATTATTCTCTGCATATTGTTCTAGAATTATCAGAAATTCCAACACATTCAATTTTATTTTCCTTCCGTTTGGGGAATACAAGTGGGAGAGCGCGGAGTTCAGATGTCAGGAGGGAAAAAGAAACGTATAGCTATTGCAAGAGCTATGCCGAAATATCCTCGTCTACTCCCTCTAGACGAGGCCATGAGTGCCCTAGATGCAGAGTCAGGGAAGATTGTTCAGGAGGCTCTAGACCAAGCTTCAATCGGATGCACAACTATTATAGTTTCTCATCGCCTCTCCACCATCCGTAACTTCGATGTGATTTTGGTTATTCAATGCGGCCATGTTATCGAGACAGGTGCACATAACGATCTGATATCTAGACCAAATGGAGCATACACTATGTACTTTGGTGCAACTGCAACATGCTGCGGCAGATAAGCCAGATGATATATTTCAAGGGCCCAGTATGTTAGGCCAACAATATTTGAGAACAATAAGCTCTAGCATATATAGTAGATCGAGTTCGAATGCCTCCATGTCAGTCAAGCGAGAACTAATAAATGAACATAAGCTACCTGCGCCCCCTTCATTCCATCGACTCTTTTTTCTAAATGGTCCGGAATGGAAGCAGGCTCTATTAGGCTGCTCAGGAGCCTCAGCTTTTGGGGAAGTTAGGCAAAAACAAAGAATTTCGATAGTGAGGGTGATAATAAATCCAAGCATATTACTGCTTGACGGGGCAACGAGTGCGTTGGACAGCCAATCAGAGAAGATCGTTCAAGAGGAGCTGGACAGAATAATGGTAGGAAGAACAATTATTGTGATAGCTCATCGACTGCCAACCATTCAGAATGCAGATTCAATTGCTGCGACTCAAGAGGGGAAAGTGATTGAGCAGGGAAGTCATTCGTATCTAATGAGAAAAGGGTAAAGCAATCCATATTACACCCTTGTCAACATGCAGCGACGCCACCATTAGATTCTCATCTTACCCACACAGTAAATTATACTCCATGATCGACGTCGTAGATCTTTCTTTGTGCCTTCTTGGATGGTCAAAATCTTGTAAGGCTTGTAATTTCAATGTATCTCCGTTTATCGATTAAAGATTTGACTGCGAAATTTTTTTCTTAATGGAACCTTAATGAGATGAGGTAAATATTTTGAAAATATTTATAAATATATTTTTTAAATATTTAATTTTTATAAATGATAATAAATTGTTATAAAAAAATAAATGTTATAAATATTAAATATTTATATTTAATTAAATGTTTTATATTTCTAAATATTTATATGATTAGAAATTTCTCAAAGGGAGCTATTTAATGCATTTTAAATTCATTATATATTTCTTCTTAGAAAAATTCTAACAATATGAATAATAATGGAAATATTAGATCTCTTAATATTTTTATGATTGGATTTTCTAATTATAAAGGATGTTAAACATGATATGGGTACTTGGTACATCACAAAGCACATAGGACGGATTATTGAGGAGTATGCCCATGAGCCCTTTGTTATATGACAAGTTTCATATAGTTTTTTTTACAAGTTTTGTATAGTATTTTTATCTATAATGCATGATGACTTCTCATTGGAGATCAATTTTTCTTTCCATATAAACTCTATTTGTTTTTTGACAAACATATATGAGACAGTCTGTTTACGTTTATAACTAGTTATATGTATCTTTATTTAGTCTCTCAATTTACATACTTGGGGATTGATATGATATGATTGTAAAAACTTGGTTGTTAATGAGGCTTGTTTTTGTTTATTTTTGTAATGGAGATGTCACAAACCTATATGTTTCTTCTATGTCAGTTCTCAAAAACAATAATAGTCATGCATCTACACATGTAACTTTTTATTATCTTAAGGCTTTTAGAAAAACATTCTTTGACATGACAGAAATGGTGAAATATCTTTAAGAAAAGAGAAACAAAGTTTTCAAAGTGAGAGCTCAAATCCTCCAAAGGAAGGCAAGCCTTCGAAAGTGAATGGAGGGAATGGTGATAAACCATCTTTAACTCCACCATTCTCTTCACCTCCATCCTCACGTCCATCTTCACCATCATCATCTTATACATCAAACCCTTCACAAACACCTCCACATTCTACAAAGGGAAGTTGTAAAATTCCATTTTTGAAGCTTGACATAAGGTTTGATTTTCCTATGTATGATGGAGAGGCAAATTATGAAAGATTAGATAATTGGGATTGTCAGTTTAAATTTTATTGCAAGATACAAATGATCAAGGATGATGAGACTAAGATCAACTCACTTCATTAAGGTTAGAAAGTGAAACACTTATTTGGTGGGAAGGAAAAACTCAATAGGAATGATTGTGTTGCCGCATTAAGAAGAAAATTTTATCCATTAACATACATCCATAAACTTATAATGGATTGGAAAAACTTTAGGAAAACTCAATATTTTAGAATGAGAGCATTGATATTGGGTGTAGATTTTTCATCTTAGGATACCTTTCTCAAATATATTGGATGTTTTCATAACTATTTGTAATATCCTTTAAGAAATATATAATGCCACTACTGTAATAATAGTAAAAATATAACAACAAAGTAATATGCTTATTATAAAAACCCTCGTGATAACATATACACATAATACTCCTTTACACATAATTAAGTTCCAATCGCCATATTTAAAAAAGCCCTAAGGAAATCCACCAAATATCATTTATTAAGGGATTTAGCCCATGTAATACAAGCAGTTTGACCAACAACGTAGATGGGTCAATTACATCATAATGCCAATTAATAACCCTTGGCTTAGTGCTGTGGTGGTGCTGCAACAACTTGCTACAATAGATCTGTGCTTTCTTCCTTCCTTTGCAAATCTGGAAATGCAAATAATTATAATAAAACCGGCAGGGAAGATCTCAAATCCACGGTCATAAAGTGTAAAGTAAAAATAGACAAAAACCCCTTTGAAAAAAATATGGAATGAATGCGACCAGCTAGAGTGATCATAGAAACCATTGAAGTTGGGTTTTCTTACTAGGGTGAGATCGAATCTCACCGAAGGAAGCTTAAAGATCTCACTTGAAAATCCTCACTTGAAAACTCCTCTGAGTTTTAAGAATATCAATGAAGAAAAGATTAAACTCCATGAGTTGCTCTCTATCCTCCTCCTCCTTTTATAGTCAGTTGCTTAGAAGAAACCGTGGGCAAATGCCTAGGGTCAAAACAAACCAAAAGGAAAAACCATGGACAAATACTTGGGATCAAAAAAACCCAAAAGAAAAAATCATGGGCGAATGCCAATTTATTTATTAATTTATTTATTAGTCTACTAATTTTATGATTTGGTCCAATCGGTTAAAGGGTTGGGGATATTAAAATATCCCCTGCCCAAAATTGCTTGCCCTCAAGAAATTTCAATGTTGGATGGTGCAATATCTGTTCTTCTTCCCAAGTGGCATCCTCGACAGGCAGATCTTTCCATCATACCAAATATTCACGGATTATTCTGCTTCGAAGCTTTCTTTCTCGAACCTCCAACACCTCCTCAGGAACCAGTTGAAGATGGCCATCTTCATCTAGTGGCAGTAATTCTAGTGATGATTTTATGTTTGATCCTAATTCTTTCTTCAAATAGTAGACATGAAAGATGTTATGAATTCTACTCTCTGTGGGAAGATCTAGCTAATATTCCACTTCTATTTTCGGGATAACTCGATAGGGCTCGTAAAATGTTGGCTTTAATTTTTCCTCCCCCCTCTGCTTCAAGATAGACTGCCTGTACAGCTAAATTCATAGATAAAACACGTCTCCCACTTCGATGATATGCATATAACTTTTGTTGTTTGTATATTATCTTTAAGGGCTCTCAAATATCCTAACACTCCTGGATCCAATCCTTTTCCAATGGTGCTCTACTATATCCAAATGTTATATCTGCAAAAGATAGTGCCTGATATCCATATAACGCTCAGAAAGGTGACATCCCTATGGACATGTGATAAGTGGTGTTATATAAATATTCTCCTAAGTACAACCACTTGGTCCATGCTCGTTGTTTTCCTATGACATAATATCATAAGAAATCTTCCACCCATTTATTCACTGCTTCTATCTGTCCATCTGTCTGTGGGTGATAACTGGTACTAGGGGCAAGTTCTGTTCCAACCAACCTGAATAAATCTTGCCAAAATTCTCCCATTAATATACTATCACGGTCACTCACAATGGTTTTGGGCAAACCATGTAGATGGAATACCCCCTGGAAGAATATTTCTGCAATTTGGGATGCATAACATTTGGAGGGGATTACAAAGGATTGAGTGTACTTGGTGAGACTATCCACCACCAAAAAAATGCAATCTTTGCCTTGTGAGGAGGGTAGCCCTGTGATGAAACCCATGGATATACTTTCCCATTTTTTTTTTTGGAATGGGTAGTGGTTGTAATAAACGTGTCGAGTGTGTATGTTCAACATTATTACTTTGATAGGTACCACATTCCTTAACATATTTTATAATTTCCTTCTTGAGTCCCTTCCATGCGAACCTTTCCGTGATGGTCCTATAAGTCTTCAGAAATCCTGGATGTCTGGCTAAAGGGGAGTCATGGGCTGCTTGTAAAATCTTCATCTTAAGTTGAGACTCGGGTACTAGGTAGATTCAGTCTTTATAATAGATAATATCATTAACAACTCTATAACGGATTTCTGATGATTGTCCATCAAGGATCTCACAAGATGATTGATTTTTTTCGTATTCCACCAAAAGATGGGACGTCCAATCGTCCACAATATCTATGAGAGAGAAGGTAGCTGGTCTCCTTGACAAGGCATTTGCAACTGCATTATTTTTACCTTTGACATATTCAATCTCAAAATCATAGGCTTGGATCTTACTGACCCATTTTTTCTACCTTTAATTTAATTCGTTCCGATCGAGGAAGTATCTGAGACTATTGTGATTAGTTTTGACTTTGAACTGGTTCCCCACTAGATATGGACAAAACTTGGCCAATGCATGCATAATAGCCAACATTTATTTTTCACAAATGGAGTAAGAGAATTCATAATCATGAAAATCTCTAGATCATGGTTCTATGTTAGGACAACCCGGATTCCTTCCCCAGAAGTGTCACACTCCAATACAAAGGGTTGAGAGAATTATCACAAGGCTAGAACTAGATACAAACTCATGACCTCCTTCATCCACTCAAAAGTCTCATGGGTTATTTCTATCCATAAAAAGGCTCCTCTTTTTGTCAAGTCAGTAAGAGGGGCTGCTAGTTGTGAATACCCCTTTAAAAATATTTTGTAATAAGTACAAGTACCCAAGAAGCTCCTTAAATCTGTTACATTTTTGGGAGTTGGCCAATAGAGAATGGCTTCAATCTTCTCTTGGTGGACCTTAACACCTTGGCCCCTGATGATGTGACCCAGATATAGTATTTACATCATCCCAAACTCACATTTATAGATTTTGGCATAAAATTGTTGTGCCTCCAATATTCCCAAGACCTCGTCTAGGTGCTGCAGATGTTCTTTCCATGTTTCACTAAACATGAGGATGTCATCGAAGAATACCAAAATAACTTTACGCAGTTTCTTGTTGAATACATGGTTCGTGCATGACTATAATGTTGCAGGGGCGTTGGTTAACCCAAAAGGCATTACTAGGAACTCATAATGTCCATAATGTCATCTAAAAGATGTTTTTGGAATTTCTTGATCAGGAACCCTAATCTGGTGATCCCCTGAGTGAAGGTCAATTTTTGAGAATTACTTGGCTCCCTTTAACTCATCCATCAATTCGTCGATCCTGGGGATAGGATATTGATTTTTAATGGTCTTCTTTTTCAGTGCTCAATATTCTATACACATCCTCAGGTACCCATCCTTTTTCTTGACCAAGACTACAGATGAAGCAAAAGGGCTCGAGCTTGGTCGATTGTATCCTAATGCCAACAATTCTTCTATTGCATTTTCTATCTCATCCTTGTATGCTTTGGGGTGCCGATAAGGGGTAGTGATAATAGCTTGGAGCCCTTCCTCTAGTTTGATGATGTGCTCAAATTCCCTATCAGGTGGTCATCCTGGGGGTATATCTCCAAAGAGCTTCTGGTATTTTTGCAATAGTGCCATAATATCAGGGAGTACTCCTTATGTTGTTCTACTGGTTTCTTCTCCTTGATTCGACACTCTACTTCCCATACAATATCCCCATCTCGAAGGTCTACCTCCATCTAATTGGATGTCACAACCTTAGGAGGATATGTATGCATTCCTCTCAACTTCACCTTTTTACCATTTGGTCCTGCGAATGCGAGTTCCAAGTATTGGTAGTTTATTGTATGAGTTTCGATAGAATATAGCCATTGTACCCCCAATAATACATGAGATTCTGGCCAGTATACGATAAAGAAGTTATCTATAACTCTGTAATTTCCCATTGCTAGGCTCATGTTAGGAACTATCTTAGTGCATGGCATGCAGTTGTGCTCTTTCTTTCTAAGAACCAAAACTGGAAAGCCTTCAAATTATTCAGTAGCTAGTCCCCTTCTAGCTACAAATTATGCATCAGTGAAGTTATGGGGGGGGCCACCATCAATTAGCACAGTAACCTTCAATCCTTGTATGGTGCCCCTAACCCAAAGGGTGTGATATCTTGGGAGTGTAAGAGAAGAAATGACTCCTTCCTGGATCTCTTCTTGTATTTCCCCCATGCCTTGTGATTCCCCTTGACTGAGCTTTGGATTCTCTTCCTCATCTTCACTTTAAAAAAATACTTCAATATAGTGGGCCTTCCCTTTAGTACACCGATGTCCTGGTGCCCAAGGTTCTTGATAAGAGAAGCATATCCTTCTCCTTTTGAGATCTTTCCTCATCTCATCATCCAGCTTTCCCTTACCAAATGGCTCCCGTTGTTGCTGCTTGACTTCCTTCCCTTTCTGAGGAAAAGAAAATTTGGGTAGGAATCTATTCCTAGGTACTACATCCTGCATACCCCTTGCACGGTTAATTGCTTCTTGCAAGGTGGCAGGTTGGTAGGCCCTAACCCAACCTCGTAGGGGTCCTGACAACCCTTCTATAAATAACATGATCAACTGGGTCATGGAGAGGTTGCTGACCATTACCGCGAGCCTCTGGAATTCTACAACATAAGATTCAAGGCTCCTTGTCTGTTGATGTTGGGTTAGCTCCCAGAAGTACATCTTAGGTTCCTTCCTATCAAATATTTCTATTAACCTCTATCTGAATTATGTATAAGAGATTATGTTGGCATGTCCCAGAGTGGTCATACCATGTTGCCACCATTCATGTACTACTTTGTCAAGATGAAGTGTGGCACATTTGATGGCATCCTTCTCCCGCATGGGATTGAGCTGGAAATATGTATCCAGTTTCTGTACCCACGACCATGCATAACACTTTGACGATCCATCAAAATAAGGAAGAGTTACCTTTCCCACAACCTTCTTCAAATCTACATTTGACTGATGGCCCCCATATGTGGTTGCCTTCCTTTGTTGTTTACTCCTCATGTAGTAAAAGTCATTAAGGCTCAAGGTCACTTTCATGTTCGGAGGCAATGTATCATACACTTTCATGCATGTGGTAACCATTTTTGCAATTGGTGAAGGGAAGTCTTGCTCCCTGGAGGAGTCATCCAAAAATGGAGGAATGGTTGGTTAGCTAAAAGGACCGCTCTGAGTGTTGACATGTTCATGTGAGGGACCGTTGCTATGAACATTGATATACTCCTACGATAGACCTTCCCCACCTGAATGGGAACCTCCTTCCCCATTATTTCTTTGCACATTAGGTTGCACGGTCTATACTTTAAGGAGTCCCATGATGGCATTTTGAGTGTCGAAGTGTAAGGCATCTTCAAGTTTGGTATTTTCGTGATCACCCATTGGTCTTTCTTCCCCTTCGTTTTTCCCTTGACTCCTAGCCTTTTTTCCTTCGTAATTGACAGTAATACCCTTTTGTTTCTCCTTCCTTGGCATCCCATAGCTGGCCAAGATGAAGCTCTGATACCACTGTAATATCCTTTAAGAAATATATAATGCCACCGTTTTAATATTAGTAAAAATATAACATCAAAGTAATATGCTTATTATAAAAAGTGATAACATATACACATAATACTCCATTACACATAATTAAGTTCCAATCTGTCATGTCTCCCAATTCACAACATTTTTTTTTTCTATACATATAAATTACTCCACCCAATGGTAATAATGCATACAATGCTCTCTCTAATACTCCACCTACTCATATGGTTACTATATATTTTTTTTTCAACACATCTCTTTCCCCTTATCATTTTTATTAAGAGGCAACCTATGTGTTTATAGATATATATGTTAGGGTGATAAATATGTATTGCATAATCATAATGTGAGTATGGTATAAAACCATAGGATGTTAATTCGTTTTTTCTTATAGCCATCGTATTATCAATTCGTAATAGTTTCGATGGCATTCTCATGTTATCTCTTGGTCTTACACGACCCTATACATGTTAAGTTTTGTTTAAATAATGAACCATGGGAATTTACACTTGACGTGTGAGTAGATTTTATATGGATCACTTTGGCATTTGTGAATGGACTACATTGATTTGAAGTACCTTCGCATTGTATGATGTTGACGTGTTCTCATGTTTCCCACCGGCATTCTTTACGATTCTGTGTTATTGATTGTTCTTTCCAAACCCTTGCGCATACATTCATGTCCTCCTCATTTATGGCAATAACTCTCTGGTGTTAATTCTCATCGGCCTCCAATTGACATTTATTGAATTCTCGGCCATGAGACATCGATCCATTGTATGGTGTTCCAATGCGTGCCACCTGTAGGGTCGAGATGTCTAAGGGTTTCGTTCCGACTCATGATACTTATGGTTCACATTCTCTGGCGTACTATTTATTTGCTCCTATGCTGAGCAGTGGTTAGCTCTGGTTTTATGCACCTGGTTTGTTCCTATGGTGTCCATATAAAACTCTATGAGCTCTTCCATGACGTAGACTTACACCACTTCTCTTTCTTTTGGTAAGACTTACCTCTGCTATTTATTCCATCGTTATAGTGCGTGTACGTTCTTGGAAGGTCGAGCTCTGGTTTTATTCAATTTGTATACCAATTTTTTTTTGTGTTGAATGTATGTGGGTTTTATATTGTTGGTTCGCATACCCTAATAGAGAAATTGGAATTATTAAAATTTGCATTCCAACTCCTATGTGTTATTACCTAGTCCATTTCGCATCTCTTGTTTACAGTCCATAGAACTCATTCGTATCATTCGTTTTGGTTGTCTTATGTTCTGAGTTGAAATACAATATCGATTTGTTGAGTGATACAATTTCCTATGACTTATAAATTCTCATTGTGACTACGGGAAGCATTTCGATTCGTCCTGAACTGACCTTCTCATCGTCGGCTTTGCAAATAAGTTCTATTCAGAGGTAATTTCCTCTCTGGTTTGCATTTCTCTATGTGTACGTTTACTAGCAATAGAAATCCCTAAGAGTTTAATGCTGAATAGTTAAATTTTATTTTATCAGGCCCTTGGTTGTGTTGGCATTTTAATTTTGTCTCCTCAGGTAACTATCTCTTACTTCTCTCAAAGGTATCAAGTCGTTTCCCTTGGAATTTGTATAATGTATAATTAAATTTTGTTGTGTTTTGACTTGTACAGGTATCGTTAGGTATCGATTATTTGAGCTTTTGAGGTAGGTGGTCTAATTTAGTCTTTTCCCTGGTATATCATGACCTCGAACTTCCTTGGGAGTCCTACGAGGGTTTTGGTGTTTACTCCTCATATTCAGATCTCACTTGTGTATTATTGGGAATTAACGAGGTTGCCATAGCACTATTCTTATAACTGATGTGCTGGTTTTTACGAGGACTTGTGGACTTTGTTATGGCATTAAACATATATTTTAATTTCTGTTGTTTTTTCTGCTTTGACTTACAAAGTTGGTTCAGATTTGGTTTATAATGGGGACGAGTTTCTCGCTAGTTTCCATACTAGGAGTATTTATTTCTAGTAGCGATTTTTATTATAATAAGTTGAACTGTGGTGACTTATCTCCTTGTAACTTTAGAAATGGTTTCATTGTCTACACATATTGTATCTATGTGCTAGATTTTTATTTTGTGTGATTACATAGTTCCTTCTCTTCAATTTTCAATAATTCTCCCCAAGAGCTGAATACTTAACTTCATCGGCTAATAAAATTAACCCTTCTCCTTTTTCCATATAATATGATCATTAAATTAAGAGCTTGGCCTCTTGTAACAATTTTTATTTGCAGCAGTTAACTGATCTTATACCTGCTTCACAGTCTACGTTCAGTTTACATAATTTATTTTACTCCTAGTTTTCCCTTTCTATTTAATCAATACCCTGTTCATGCACTGTCTAAAATACAACACATGTATTTAAAACACATCTATAGGGATAAAATTATATGTGCCCTTGATATGGGTCTTTACATTTGTTCAGGCATATCCATACTTTATTGAAATTCTGGAAGGGTTTATTATCACTGAAGTACATAGGTGTACATAAGGTTTCTCCCTTAATTTTTTTCTAGCTAAATCTCTAATCATCTTAGACTATAATAACATGAGTATCTGATTTAGAACTTCTAAATTTATTTACACCCTATACATATATAAAATTTCACCTGTTAAGTTTCATTTTATATTTCTGTTCTATGGCACAGGATTTTAGTCTGTTAAGTGACAGTTCTCTGAATGAAATTTACTTTCTAATTTCAAAGTACTTAACATGCATATTTATATCAGTCATATAGGTGCATTTGTCAATTATATTTCTTCCAATCTACTGTCCATAGTGCAGATATAAATTGTATCTATTCACAATTAGCTTGCAGCCTTTTGTTAAATACATACATTTACATGTAGATTGCTAGAGGAATATTCTACCTGTTTTAACACTGTACGGTCTGCTTTCAGGGCATTTTCACATCACTGTAGCCCTTAGTTACATTGTCACTGTTATTAAATTAATTTCTGAATAGTGTAGTCAATTATACTTTCACTGGTATGTTTTTTTTTGTCTATAACACATGATCTTATTTGATTATATCATTTCCCATAGGGAACAGGTTTAAAGTATGTCTAGTTTCAGCTATATCTATTACCTATGAGGGTATGCTGCTTTCTTTTCTTATATGCAATAGTTATTTTATTAATTCAGAAGAATATTAAAGTTAAACAACCAAATCTTATTTGAGGATAAGATGTATCCTCATATTTAAACCACATTGGTTTAGAGTCTCTGCTAGATTCTCCCCACATATTTTATTCCTACTACTATACAGAGCTGAGAGGATTAATTTCTTCTATACACTTCTGTTAAATGTAGGAACTAACAACTTCATGATTTTAATCTAACATAATACCTATACCCATTAACCATATTACACAAAAACAGATACTTTAACCATTCATAAAATTATAAACATACCACTTCTGCAATTGGGCAACCTCCCAACCTTAGAGTTTTTCTGTCCTCCAGAACTCACCACCGAGCTGAGATCATCTCCTAGAACAGACCAACCCCAATCTGTTCTAGAGTAGCTTATTTAAGCTTATGCTCCCCAAAGTCTGTTTCTAATTCTGCGTCCAGAATTACAGGATGCTTTTCTTCCTGTTTGCCTAGGCTTCCCTTATTTAGGGACTTTTAAAGCTGATTTTTGCCTTTCCAGCTTTTTACCTCTTCCCAACTACTCTCCACCTCATTGGGGAAAATTTATATTTTTCCTCAAAAATCTAAATTAGAAATAAATTCTTTCAAGGATTTTTGAAAGATTTTTGGGGAAATTCTTAGCCTCTTTCCATAGCTCATGGATTTGGCAAGTGATCTCAAAATTCTCATTTGGTCAATATGCACTGAATTATTTTATTTATTTTTCATAATTAAATAATTAATTACATCCACACAATACTTATCCATTGGGGTCCACTCCCCTTTGGATTGAAGTTCAAATGTCTAACTTGAAAGAAAACATAAAACTAGGGGTGTTACATATTCCCCCCCTGAAAACAAACACCGTCCTCGGTGTCGACAACTAACTACGAGAGTTCATTTTGAAAATAGATATGTATATTTTTCCATCATCTCAGCTTCTCTTTCCCATGTAGCTTCTTTAGCAGTAAAGTGCTTCCACTGCACCTTTACTCTTACTACTGTTTGGTTCCTCAATTCAATTTCTTCCCGCTCCAATATTTGAAGCGGCTCTGGAAGGAACTCCCCTTCTGTTTCCACCCATTTCACATTCCAATCAACAATGTGAGAAGCATCATGCACATATATTTTTAATAACGAAACATGAAACACATCATGCAATTTAACATGGGGCAGTAAGGCCAACTTATAAGCCATTGGTCCCACCCTTTCTAACACCTCAAAATTCCCACAGTATCTAGGAGCCAATTTTACACAAATTCCAGCATAAAGTGTGCTCTTTTTGGGCTTAATACGCAGGTACACATGATCACCCACTTTGAACTCTCGATGCACCCTCTTTTTATTAGCATAGTTTTTCTGTCGATCTTGTGTTGTCTTGATATTTCTTTGTATTTGTCTGACAATCCTTTCGATTTATTGTAAATTATCTGGCCCCAACACTAGCTTATCTTTAGGTTGGCTCCAACTTAAAGGTGTACGACACTTCCTTTCATAGAGTGCTTCAAATGGGCTCATTTTGATGGAGGACCGATAGTTGTTTTTGTAGGCAAATTTAGCTAAATGCAAGTAGTGTTCCCATTTTGATGGCCTATCCATCACATACATTCTCAGCATATCCTCCAAAATCTAATTTGTTCTCTCTATTTGACCGTCTATCAGAGGGTGATAGGCAGTACTAAAATTTATTTTAGTGCCCACGCCCTCAAATAGACCTTTCCAAAAGGTTGTTGTGAACTTAGCATCTCTATTGGAAACAATCATCTTTGGGACCCCGTGCAGCCTTACTATTTCTTTTCGGAACACATCTGCCACTTGGAATGTCCCAAAAGTATATTTTACAGGTATGAAGTGTGCATCATTTGTTAAGGTGTCTACCACTACCATTACTGAGTCATGCTGGTACTTTGTTCTGGGTAACCCAATTATAAAATCTATAGAAACAATGTCCCATTTCCATTCTGCAATTGGCAAGGGATTTAGAAGACAAGATGGATGCTAATGCTCAATTTTAACTAGTTGACATTCCATCCATCTAGCTAAATATTCTGCTACATCTTTTTTCATTCTTGGCCAAAACAAATTCTTTTTCAAGGCTGTTAGCATTTTCTGATAACCAGGATGTCCTGCATATGGCTGTTTATGATATTCATCTGGGATCTCTTTTTTCAAGGACTCTACGTTGGGGATATACAATCTATTTTTATAGCAGATTAGCCCTTTCTAGTTTTGGGTGTACTCATCCACTTCCTTTTTCTGCATTTTTAATTGCAGAATTTCATAATTGGGATCTTGATCTGCTAACCTTTTAACTAGTTCTTCTAAATGAAAACTAGCACTACCCCCAATGCTACTTATGTTTTGGTAAGCATTTCTGCTTAGCGCATCGGCAATTTTGTTTTCTCTTCCTTTGATATGTTTTATCTCCATATCAAATTCACTCAGAAAATACAACCATCTGGTTTGTTGGGCATTCACATCTGTTTGAGAGAAGAAATATTTGAGACTAATATGATCTGTCATCAATGTAAATTTTTTCCCAAGAAGATACTGTCGCCACATTTTCAAGGCATGAATTACAACAGCCAATTCCAGATCATATACACTGTAATTCTATTCATGTTTCTTAAGTTTCATAGATACATATGCAATAACAAAATTCTCTTGCAATAGTACTCCTCGCAATCCCTCTCTACATGCATCAGTACACACAACAAATTCTTTGTCAAGATCTGCAATCTTCAGTATAGGGGCGGTAGTGAGTTTTAATTTTAGTTGTTCAAAACTGTTTTGGAATTTTTCAGTCCACTCAAATTTGACACCTTTTCTCTGTAGTGAAGTTATGGGATATGCTATTACAGAAAATATTTCTGCAAATATTTGATAATAACCTGCAATTCCCATAAATGATCTCACTGCTGAAACATCAGTTGGCACTGGCCATTCTCTAATAGCCTTTATTTTCATAGGGTCAACAGCCAATCCTTGTTCAGAAATAATATGCCCCAGGTATTAAATCTTGTCTTTATAAAATTCACATTTACTGAATTTGACATATAACAGGTTTTCCTTCAAAGTCTGCAAAACTATTCTTAAGTGTTCTTGGTGCTCTTCCTCACTTTTTGAATAAACTAGAATATCATCTATGATCAATAATATGAATTTATCTAATTACTTGTTCAAAACACTATTCATTAAGCACATAAATGTGGCAGGGGCATTTTTCAACCCAAAAGGTAGGACTACAAATTCGTAGTGACCATACCTGGTTCGAAAAGCTGTTTTACTAATGTCTTCCTCCTTAATTCTGAGTTGGTGATAACCAGTCCTCAGATCAACCTTAGAAAATACAGAAGCCCCTCTTACCTGATCAAAAAGGTCATCAATTATGGGCAATGGGTATATATTTTTTATTGCCAACTTATTCCGTTGACGGTAGTCAGTGCACATTCTAAAGGTTCCATCCTCCTTTCTCACGAATAGCACCAGTGCTCCCCAAGGAGACACACTCGGTCTGATATAACCCTTATCTAACAATTCTTGCAATTGCATTTTCAACTCCATGAGTTCGAGGTGGCTGATCCGATAAGGGGCTCTAGAAACGGGTGTTGCTCCAGGCACCAAATCGATGGAAAAATAAATCTCTCTTTTAGGGGGAAGATGATGAATCTCATCTGGAAAAACTTCCTTAAACTCTCTTACCACTGGCAGAGTGTCCAGCAGGTTTTCTTCAGGTTGATGTCTTAATTCTTCAACATGTACAACATATACCTGATATCCCTTCCTAGCTGTTCTTTTTAATTAGAGTGTTGATATTTGTCTTACAGAAATTGGTTTTGGTTTTCCTATGAATATAAAGGGTCTCCCTCCTTCATCTATACAATGAAAATTTTTATCCCAGCAGTTCGTCATAGCCTTTATCTTTTCTAACCAGTCCATTCCTATCAGAAAATCATAGGAACCTAATGGAAAAATGTTTAAATTTACTTCTGTCTGAAAATCATTTAATTTAATTGTTGTTTGAGGTAACTTATGAGTTACTTTTCTCTTGGTTCCAGTGGCTAACTAGACCAACCAAGACTACTAAAATTTTTTAGTCTTGAGATTGCACTTCTCTACAACTTGTGGACTGAGCAGTTTGACTTTCTTTTGGTTTGTTAAATTTCTTCCGCTGATGATCCCTACAAAAATTCTTCAAGTAAGTTGGTTTGTGTTTCTTTCCTTTGAACTCTCCCTTGTTTACCCAGCTTTTTCCATGCTCACCCTTTCCTTTAAACTGATGGTAGAATAATCTATCCTTCCTCACCGCTTCATCCATATTTTTTGGGTTATCGAACTCTATTTTCTCCTTGTACACCACAGGTAAACAGTTCAAAAACCTCTGTACTTTTTCCTTCTCTTCACGAATATAAGGAACATACCTTAACAGATTGATAAACTTTGTGACAAACTCATCTATAGTGAGTTTTCCCAATCTTAGTTCATGGAACTCCTTTGCTTTATCATCATAATAACGTTCTTTCAAATAGTGGTTTTTAAACTTGACTTGGAAATCTTCCCAAGTTGCTATTTTTTCATTAATGGCATGGACCATTTTTGTCTCCTCCCACCAAAAGGTAGCCTTACCCTGCAACTGGTGGATAAATAACCTGGCCTTCAGATTTCTCTCGTATTCATAGGCCTGGAAATATTTAATCATATTCAACAACCATGCCTCAGCATTTTCCTCCTTCTCCGCATCATAGGAGGGAGGCTTAATTTTTCAAAATTCCCCTTGTAACTCCTTTTTCTGTTTAGACTGGTGTCTAGTAGTGTCATCTTCCTCAGAATCATTAGAGAACTTGCCTTTCTTCCTCTTTCCAAAACCTTCACCTTCTTGGTTATTCCGCGAAGTCATTTCTCTTATGAGCTTTTCCTGCTCTTCATTAGCTAATGACAGCGTATCATTCTGGCTTCTTAACTCAGATATATCCTGTTGCAACCCGTGCAACATAGCCATCAAAGGAGCATTGGGATCTGGCGTGTTATCCTCATCACATAGATCAACATAAATTTCATCTCCTTCAGCCATTGATTTTTCAGTTCCAGTACCATTGTACACTAAACAAATCAACATCAGTAATTTTTTTTTTTCCAACAAGAAATAATTCATACAGTGAGCACAACAACAACCCAGTTTTGCTAACATGAGCTCTCATACCATTTGTCGTGTCTCCCAATTCACAATTTTTTTTTTTTCTACACACATAAATTACTCCACCCAATGGTAATAATGCATACAATGCTCTTGTCTAAAACTCCACCTACTCATATGGCTCCTATATATATTTTTTTCAACATATCTCTTTCCCCTTATCATTTTTATTAAGAGGAAACCTATGTGTTTATAGATATATATGTTAGGGTGATAAATATGTATTGCATAATCATAATGTGAGTATGGTGTAAAACCATAGGATGTTAATTCGTTTTTCCTTATAGCCTTCGTATTATCAATTCATAATAGTTCTCATGGCGTTCTCATGTTATCTCTTGGTCTTACACGACCCTCAACATGTTAAGTTTTGTTTAAATAATGAACCATGGGCATTTACACTTGACGAGTGAGCAGATTTCATATGGATCGCTTTGTCATTTGTGAATGGACTACATTGATTTGTAGTACATTCGCATCGTATGATGTTGATGTGTTCTCAGGTTTCCCACCGGCATTCTTTATGATTCTGTGTTATTGATTGTTCTTTCCAAACCCTTTCGCAAACGTTCATGTCCTCCTCATTTATGGAAATAACTATCTGGTGTTAATTCTCGTCGGCCTCCACTTGACATTTCTTGAATTCCCCGCCATGAGTCATCGATCCGTTGTATGGCATTCCAATGCATGCCACCTATAGGGTCGAGATGTCTAAGGGTTTCATTCCGACTCATGATACTTATGGTTCACATTCTCTGGCGTAATATTCATTTGCTCCTCTGCTGAGCGGCGGTTAGCTTTGGTTTTATGCTCCTAGTTTGTTCTGATGGCGTCCATACAAACCTCTACGAGCTCTTCCATGATGCAGACTTACACCATGTCTCTTTCTCTCAGTAAGACTTACCTCTACTATTTATTCCATCGTTATAGTGCCTGTAGGTTCTTGGAAGGCCGAGCTCTGGTTTTCTTCAATTTGTATACCCATTTATTTTTCGTGTTGAATGTACGTGGGTTTTATATTGTTGGTACACATACCCTGATAGAGTAATTGGCATTATTAAAATTTTCATTTGAATGCCTATGTGTTATTACCTAGTCCATTTCACATCTCTTGTTTACAGTCCATAGAACTCATTTGTATCATTCGTTTTGGTTGTCTTATGTTCTGAGTTGAAATAAAATATCGATTTGTTGACTGATACGATTTCCTATGACTTATACCTTCTCATTATGACTATGGGAAGAATTTTGATTCATCCTGAATTGACCTTCTCATCGTCGGCTTTGTGAATAAGTTTTACTTAGAGGTAATTTCCTCTCTGGTTTTCATTTCGCTATGTGTACGTTTACTAACAATAAAAATCCCTAAGAGTTTAATGCCGAATCATTAAATTTTATTTTATCAAGCCCCTAGTTTTGTTGGCATTTGTATTTGGTCTCCTCAGGTAACTATCTCTTACTTCTCTCAAAGGTATCAACCTATTTACCTTGGAAGTTGTATAATGCATAATTAAATTTTGTCATGTTTTGACTTGTACAGGTATCGTCATGTTTTGCCTCTGTTCACGTATTCATTTTTTCCGATTATTCGAGTTTTTCAGGTAGGTGGTCTTATTTAGTCTTTTTCCTGGTATATTAGGACCTCGAACTTCCTTGGGAGTCCTGCAGGGGTTTTGGCATTTACTCATATTCAGATCTCACCTGTGTATTATTCAGAATTAACGAGGTTCCCATAGCACTGTTCTTATAACTTATGTGCTCATTTTTACGAGGACTTGTGGAATTTGTTATGGCATTAAACATATATTTTAATTTGTATTGTTTTTTTTGCCTTGACTTACAAAGTCAGTTCAGATTTGGTTTATAATGGGGACGAGTTTCTCGCTGGTTTCGATACCAGGAGTATTTATTTCTAGTAACGATTTTTATTATAATAAGTTGAACTCTGGTGGATTATCTCCTTGTAAATTTAGAATGGTTTCATTGTCTGCACATATTGTATCTATGTGCTAGATGTTTATTTTGTGTGATTACATAGTTCCTTCTCTTCAATTTTCAATAATGCTCCCTAAGAGTTGAATACTTAACATCATCGGCTAATAAAATTAACTCTTCTCCTTTTTTCATATAATATGATCATTAATTTGAGAGCTTGGCCTCTTGTAAAAAATTTTATTTGCAGTAGGTAACTGATCTTATACCCGCTTCACAGTCTACTTTCAGTTTACATAATTTCTTTTACTCCTAGTTTTCCCTTTCTATTTAATCTATACCCTGTTCATGCACTATCTAAAATAAAACACATGTATTTAAAACACATGTATAGGGATAAAATTATATGTGCCCTTGATATGGGTCTTTACATTTTTTAGGCATGCGCATACTTTATTGAAATTCTGGAAGGGTTTATTATCACTGAAGTACATAGGTGTACATAAGGTTTCTCCCTTAATTTTTTTCTAGCTAAATCTTTCATTATCTTGGACTATAATAACATGAGTATCTGATTTAGAACTTCTAAATTTCTTTAAACTCTGTACATATATAAAATTTCACCTGTTAAGTTTCATTTTATATTTATGTTCTATGGCACAAGATTTTAGTCTGTTAACTGACAGTTCTCTGAATGAAATTTACCTTCTAATTTCAAATTACTTGACATGCATATTTATATTAGTCATAAAGGTGCATTTGTCAATTATCTTTCTTCCAATCTACTATCCATAGTGCAGATATAAATTTTATCTATTCACAATTAGCTTGCACCCTTTTGTTAAATAAATACATTTACATGCATATTTCTAGAGGAATATTCTACTTGTTTTAACATTGTGAAGTTTGCTTTCAGGGCATGCTCACATCACTGTAGCCCTTAGTTACATCATCACTGTTATTAAACTAATTTCTGAATACTGTAGTCAATTATACTTTCACTGGTACATTTTTTTTGTCTATAACACATGATCTTATTTGATTATATCCTTTCCCACAGGGAACAGGTTTAAAGTATGTCTACTTTTAGTTATATGTGTTACCTATGAGGGTATGTTGCTTTCTTTTCCTATTGCAACAATTATTTTATTAATTCGGAAGCAGATTGAAGTTAAACAACCAAATAATATTTGAGGATAAGAAGTATCCTCAGATTTAAACCACGTTGGTTTAGAGTCTCTGTTAGATTCTCCAAAAATATTTTATTCCTATTACTATACAGAACTGAGAGGATTAATTTCTTCTACACACATATGTTAAATTTAGGAGCTAACAACTTCATGATTTTAATCTAACATAATACCTATACCCATTAACCATATTGCACAATAACAGATACTTTAACCATTCATAAAATTATGAACATAACACTTCTACAATTGACCAACCTCCTAACCTTAGAGTTCTTCTATCCTCCAGAACTCACCCTCGAGCTGAGATCATATCCTAGAATAGACCAACCCCAATCTGTTCTGGAGTAGCTTATTTAAGCTTATGCTCCCCAAAGCCTATTTCTAATTCTGCATCCATAATTACAGGATGCTTTTCTTCCTATTTTCCTAGGCTTCCCTTATTTAGGGAATTTTAAAGCTGCTTTCTGATTTTCCAGCTTTTTACCTCTTCCCAACTACTCTCCACCTCATTGGGGAAAATTTAGATTTTTCCTCAAAAATCTAAATTAGAAATAAATTATTTCAAGGATTTTTTAAATATTTTTGGGGAAAGTCTTAGCCTCTTTCCATACCTCATGGATTTGGCAAGTGATCTCAAAATTCTCATTTGGTCAATATGTACATAATTATTTTATTTATTTTTTGTAATTAAATAATTAATTACATCCACACAATACTTATCCATTGGGGTCCACTCCCCATTGGATTGAAGTTCAAATGTCTAACTTGAAAGAAAATATAAAACTAGGGGTGTTACACAATCACCATATTTAAACAAGCCCTAAGGAAATCCACCAAATATCATTTCTTAAGGAGTTTATCCCATGTAATACAAGAAGTTTCACCAATAACGTAGATGGGTCAATTATATCATAATGCCAATTAATAACCCTTGAATTAGCACTGTGGTGGTGCTGCAAAAACTTGCTACAATAGATATGTGCTTTCTTCCTTCCTTTGCCAATCTACAAATGCAAATAATTATAATAAAACTAGCAGGGTAGATCTGAGATCCACGCTCATAAAGTTTAAAGTAAAAATAGATGAGAACCCCTTTCAAAACAATATGCAATGAATGTGAACAGCTAGAGTGATCATAGAAACCACCGAAGTTGGGTTTTCTTACTAAGGTGAGATCGAATGTCACCAAAGGAAGATTGAGGATCTTACTTGAAAACTCCTCTGAGATTTTAGAATATCAATGAAGAAAAGATTAAATTCCATGAGTTTGTCTTGATCCTCCTCCTCCTTATATAATTGGCTTCTTGGAAGAAACCGTGGGCAAATACTTGGGGTCAAAAAAACCCAAAAGGAAAAATCATGGGAAAATACATGGGGTAAAAACAACCCAAAAGTAAAAACCATGGGACAATGCTACTTTATTTATTAATTTATTTATTAGTCTACTACTTTTATGATTTGGTCCAACCAGTTAAACGGTTCAGGATATTACACTATTTGAGACACACTATTCTCATGTTTAACCCTACAAGTTTATGTGAACATTTTGTACAAGAAACACATCTAGAAGCAAGATGGAAACATGTCTCAGATGATAAAAGAAACAGTTCCTTTGATTATTGAGAAAAAAGAAAAGGTAAGTTCAAGGGAAAATGAAAGAATAATGCTGCCATCAAGATGGAGAAAGAAAAATTTATTCCTGTCATCAAGATGGAGAAATAAAAAATTACATGAAAAAACTATTCCAAGGAGGGTCATGATGAAGATCATGGCTGAAAAATTCATCCATAGATGAGACCCAAAAACATTAAAAACAAGGAGAAGGAGAATACAACTGTAACTACACAATATGATTTACGTTTCGATTCTGGAGATGAAACAAATATCACAACCATGGGTTTGAAAGGTAAGGACATTGAAAGTACTATTTCTTCAAGTTATCTCAATGATTCAAAATATGAAAAAGAAAGAATTGAGATTTTCCATATTAGAATTATTTCAAATCATGCCACAATAGACACACTGTTTGATAGTGGTTCACAAGAAAATATTATCTACGAATACATTGTGCAGAAGTTGAATATAGAGGCCATTCCAAATCCTAAACCATATCCTTCAGGTTGGGTATGTGAGAATCCAAAACTGCAGAAGACAAGCAACTGCATACTTAGGTTTGAAATCACTGGAAACTTTCTTGATGAAGTTGAACTTGATGTAGTTCTACTTGATATATGTGGTATATTTTTTGGAAGCACGCATATTTATTATAGGAGAGACATTTTCTATCTCCATGAGAACAAAAATAATTTTTTAAATAATGGGATTGAGTACATTATTTGAGTGCATAGTAAAAAAATGAGTCTATCTCTTATGAATGATGGACAAATGAAGAGAATTGTTAATGCTAGTCATAATTTTTCATTGATAATGTTCAAGAACAATGATGTTGAGAATGACGCCTTTCAAGAATATTATTCAAAAATGAAATATGATTTCATTGATGTTTCTAATCCAAGTGATAATATGTTTCAGGCATCTAAGAAGTTGCCTCCTAAAAGAGGTAAACAATTGAAGTGAATTTGCAGTAGGATTCATGATTGTTGATCATTGGTGTGAACAAGATGCCCATGTTAAAGGGTGTAGGGATCAAAAATAAAATGTAAAATAATTTTGACAAAGGGGACATTGGGTCCAAAAATTATTCTTGTGGGTTTCATAATGTGTTTCCTTTGATAAGGGATCATGTATGGAAACGATGATCATATTTGGTCAAGAGTCAAGCCAAGTGCAAGGCTAGACATGTTAAGCATCATCATGATACATTAGGGGAATTTTGAGGTCTAAAATGGGCCTCATAAGAAAAATGTACAACAAAAATAAACTTTATAACAACCAATAGGATTCAAGATGATGATTTCATCCATAATGGATGATTCACCATTTTTGGAGTAAAAAAGTAAAAATATTTAAAAATAATAAAATAATAAAACTACTTTTTCAACTCGTATTTTAAACTTATCTCCCAAAATTTTTACTCAAATTTAGAGCGGGAGTACTCGTTGGATGCGGAATTTAATTCCTCATCCAAGGAGTACCCATGTTGCATACTTTCGATGAACTCTTCTACACGAAAAATGAGAAATACATAAAAAATGTGATTGTAATCACGTTTTTTTATGTATTTCTCATTTTTCGTGTAGTAGGACCCATCGAAAGTATGAAACATGGATACTCCATGGATGGGGAATTAAATTCTGCATCCAACGAGTACTCCCGCTCGAAATTTGAGTATAAAATTTGGGAGATAAGTTGAAAATATGAATTGAAAAAGTAGTTTTTTCATTTTTCCCTCTAAAATTTGATGATGTCATCAAATCTTATTAGATTTTTTCCACTATTATTTTATAATTTCCTTAGGAGGCCCATTTTAGACCTCAAAATTCCCCTAATAACAATTTACAAGGTGAGGAAAATTTGAGATTTTTTAAGTCTCGTTTGATTGAAGGCCGAGGAGGGAATGTGTAAATTCCTTCAAAGGAAGTTTGTTGTTTTGCATATTCTAGAAAATTGCAATAGGACGTCATTGTTGACAGTAAGGAGATGACTCCAAAATCAAGGAGAATGATGTGATTTCAAGAAAAGCTCAAAGTGATAAATTCAAGAAAATTTTATTGGATTGAGAATGGAAGGGTGAGGGAGTTTGTTGAACCTCAGAATTATCCTCTCCCTGACATCCTTTCTTACCTTTTTTTCCCTTATTTTCTCATAAGTGTACATAGTCCAATCAAAGATAAATGTCATGTTTTGTATCAAGGAATGCATTTCAATGATTTCCATATTGTATTATGATGTTCTTGTTATTAGAATAGATTTTTGAAAATTGGCTACAGAACACAACCTATTCTGCAGCTAATCATGGATTCCGTAGCTACTCTCATGGTCTGACAGGTTCCAGGGTTCGAATGGAGAAATGAGCCACATGGGAATTTCTAGAATCATCTCCACATGGATTTTGTCCTATTTACTCGATCCAAATCAATAGAAAAGGAGGCCTAAGATTGTGGTCAAAGAACGTTAGCCGAGAACAGAAGGACTCTTAATTTTCTTTATCGTAGAAAATCAAAAGTTAAACAAGAAAATTGTAATTCTATAAGTCGGACTAGCCACATGTAGCAAAATTTACTCTTACACAGTTATGTTTATTTCCTTTAAATACCGGTTCTACAGAACCGAGAAGAACTAAGTTAAGTTTTAAGTTAAAATTTTTCTGAAATGTTGTATTGTTTTAAGAATTCACTCTGTTATAATACAAGGATTTTTTTGGTGCTAGTTATTGCTTAAGTGTGTTCTTAACTAGATAGGATTTCAACCAAATCAATTGTAGAGGGTCCGCTGAAGGAGGTTTTTCATTCATTATTTTTAGTTTAATTTCCTTACTCTTTTTTTGTCAATTATGTTTTCTGAGTATATTAATGTTGCACTCTAGTTTTGATCATTAGTACAATTTTAAATCATAACCGTGTCAGCCTTGTTCTTCTAAAATATTTCATGAAGGTATATCTTTCTATTTTCAAATTGAATCAAGTTTGAAGCAATATGAATTCATGGTTATTTAGTTTTGCTTACTATTTTTTCATTTAATTTCCTAGATCAGAATTATCAATTAATTGTATACATGGATGTTCTCAAAGGTCATTTCAAGAATATGGTTCTAAACTAAATGATTGAATGTATAATTCATACAGTTATTTAGTTTTCCTCTGCACATTTTACTTGCTTCCTAGGAACTTAGAAACTAAGGTATAATTGATTTCTTCCACAACATCTTAAGAGGATAATACTTCATATTTTATGTTGGAGTAAATCAAACATATATTACTTGCTTTTAAGCTTTATCTTTGCATGCTTTTACCTCTAGTTTTAGATCCTCATTTAATTGTATCACTGATGTCCCTAAAGGTCATTCTAAGAATGTGATTCTATCTTATTTCTAGAATGAATGATGCAATGTCTAATTCATGCAATTACTAAGTTTTCCTTTGCATACTTTACTTGCTTAGATCTTTAGCTATAATTGGTTACTTAACATTATCTCAAGAAGGTGACACTTCATAATTAAATGTTGGAGTAACTAAATATACAATATTTTTTTTCCTTTACACACTTCACTTACATTTCTAGAACATTAGAAGTTAAAGGTGTAGTTAGTTTCTTACACATCATCTCAAGAAGGTGACACTTCACATTGAATACTAAAGTAACTAAATATACATTAGATGTTATCTTTTTCTTATCTTACTTAGAATAGCACTGTAATTTCAATCTCAGATATAAGATTCATCAATGGGATAGAACTAATGTTAAGGTATAAATAATTAAGGTAGATGCTATGTTTTTTAGATTAGATTCTAACTAGCCAACAGTCTCTAATTTATTTTTATGTAAATCAGTTTAACATAGGAACACTTCATTTTATTCCTTCTTTAAATTTATTAGATTCATTTAATTTCTTTTATAGTTTTTAGGTTAACATTCTTGAACATAAAAAAAAAACCCCAAAACAATATAAAAATACATACAATGAAGTAGGAAAAAGGTTAGCTAAGCACATACAGTGCACCACACTTCATCAGTTTACAAACCTCGGTTGATAATTTATGGAAGGAATTTAAGACATTAAATTCACTAAAAATTTTGGTGCCATTGTCAAGGAAGTATAATTAGGTAACCTCATTTCTTATATCTAAAAAAAATGATATGTGTACATAAAGAGACCCTAGGGGAAGATTCATAGTTAGAGGTAGGAGTTTAATCCATACAACACCACTCACTCTACCAATATTAAGAATTGATACACCTCCATCTAGAAATCATATGCCATACTTCACTAGCCATAGACTTCCTAAAGTTCTAAGGTCAAAAATCCAATTAGGAGGATCTCCTACTTCTTCCACTAAGGAAGTCTTAGAAGAAGAATATCTTAGATCTCCCACAGAAGGAGTAACCTTTTTCACCTCTACAGGAGAACATGTTTTAGCTGAAGAGTTAGAAATTCCCAGGGGAGAGGAAGAAGAAGACCCTTTATTCAACATATCATTGATATAATAATGAGAGGAACATAAATTAACCTTACAAGTTTAACCTTATATTAGCTCTGAAGAATCTATAATGGCAAGAAGAGGAGAAGAAGGAGAAGGAGAAGGAGAAATTCTAAATGGAGAAAATGTAATATTTGGAGGAGGTAGAGGAGGAGGAAGAGGAAGTGAATAAGGAGCCAGAAGAAATATGGAAATTGGTAGTTCCTTTGGATTCCCTATAGTTGATGGAGATACAAATGGCACAATGAAAACTATTTCACCTTCTGTCCTCCCAAAATTTCATGGATTAAAGAGTGAAGATCCTGAAACCTTTTTGTTTGAATTTGAATTCTTATGCAGAACTTATGATTATTTACAGAACTCTAAAAAAATTAAGTTGTTTCCTTCAACATTAAAAGGAGCTACTTTAAAATGCTTCACAAGTTTAATCACTTAGTCTATTAGGACATGGAATGACATGAAGAGAGAATTTTTAGAAAGGCATTTGGATTATTGCATATCCATCAAACATAAGGATGAAGTATTTAAAATGATGCAAAAAGAGGATGATAATTTTGAGGATTTAATTGAAAGATTCAATTATAACATATAATGAGCAAAAATGGATAATTTAGGTCAGCATAATCTAAAATCTCTTCGATTAAAATCCATTAGAGATGAATGGATAGACATTCTCAACATGATGGGGAAGGGGGATATCTCTCAACTTCCATTATGTAACATTGGTGAATTAAGTATTCATATCTCAAGGGGAAAATAAAAAACTGGTAAAAATCCAAGAGATCCTTCTCTTGCTAGGGTAAATAAATCTGCAACTCGAACAATGAGTAGGGAAGAAACTGGAAACATGCTTGATGAATTTAAAATAGATATTTTAGGGAGTCTTAGTGAACAGATAGACACCCTTGAATTAAAAAACAAGAAAAAATATGAGACTAATGCTTTAGCTATTTTCTGTCCTAAATGTAGAAATAAGCATTCTTTAAGAGAATTTCCTCTTGATGAAAACATCATAGAGACCTGTATGATTTTTTGAGAAAATCATGAGACTAAGAGTTGTCCTTGAAATCCAGGCCTTAAGCCTGTTTTTCGAGAAGAAACAACTTCAAATCCAACATAATATCTTTGATTTGTCTCTATAATACCATGGAAGTGGCCACAAACTCAACGCTTTGACAATCAAATGTATACTTAGCCTCCACCAAATAATTGGAATTCTTGGCAGCAACCTTCACCTCAAACTCAATATCGATCTCAATCTTGGGCACAGGGAATGAAAAATGACTATGGAATATTCTCTCAATACTACCATTATCCTCCATCATATCCAAACTATCCTGCCAAACAAATTCCTCAATAAAATCAACAACCCCAACTTCAAAAAAAAAATCCACAAATTTCACTACCATTTCCACAGAGACCAAATCAATTACCTTCCAAACCATTAAAAAACCCAAATAATAGAAATCCTCAAAATATATACATGATAGAAGGACATAAATTTCCAATATACATTATTACTCCTCTAGATCTCAATGATGTCCAATTTAGATCTGGTAGGATATTAGAAAAGAAAAATCCTTCTGTAGTTATTCAAGAACAAGATAATTTTGAGGAAGATTCCCTACAACCAAATAGAATTTTGGAGGAAGGAACATCTCTTCAAAACCAAAATTTTGAAAATGAAAGATAAAAAGAACGAAATAAACTCAACTCCTATCATAGAGAAACCATCAGTAATTACTTCTACACTTCCTTTTCCTGAGATATTACAAGTGGATAAAGGGGTAGAAAAGCATATTATGTTGCCCAATTATGAATTTCTAGATGAGTTGAAAAATTTCTGTATCAAAATTCCTTTGTTACAGGCCATTAAATAAATTCCAATTCTATCCAAAACAATAAATGAGTTGAGCATGAAGAAACTATGAAGAAAAACAAAAGAAATAAAAATAATTCAGCTTGTAGGAAAAATTGCAGACACAGTGATGGGAAAAATTTCCATACAAAAATATTTAGATCTAGGAAGTCCAGTTGTAAAGACACATATCAATGGAGTTGAAATTCCAAATACATTGATTGATTTAGGAACAACAATAAACATCATGATCAAACAAACCATGGAACAAATCAAACTTCCTAATCTTCTATATACACCTACATTACTGCAATTAGCAGACAGATCTGTAATCAAGCCAGATGGTGTGTTAGAATATATTTTAGTATCCTTAGACTCTTGGGAGTATCGTGTTAATTTTATGATCTAACTCCTAAGAACAATCTAGCAGAAAATCCACTTATATTAGGAAGACCTTGTTTGGCTACAACTGATGCTTTCATTAGCTGTAGATCTGGTGACATGTATATCTATGATGGTAACTCAATAAAAAAATTCACTCTATATCCTCCAGCAAGAACAGTAAAAGAGTTAGATCAAAAATAATGGATTGATGATGAAAATGATATACAACCTCTCTTAACTATTCCAACCATTAGTGAATATAGTCAAATCTTAAATTCAATGGAAATTTTGAATCATCTCAAGAATATAAACATGATCAATTTCAGGAAAATTCAAATATTGAGTATTTTTCATCTAGGCAGATGTCTCTTTACTCTATGTAATAATTTTGTAGCTCTACAATTGAAATATTTCCAGGAAAAACTTTGAACATAAACAATAACTTGGAAAGACTACAATAGGAAAATTTAATCAAAACATTACAACAAAATTCCTCTGCATATGCATGGGAATACACTGTCATGAAAGGAATTAGTCCTAAGACTTGTGTACATCACATCTACATTGAGGAAAATTGTAAGCCTATTAGACAACCTCAAATAAGGATGAATCCAAATCTTAGGGAAATTCTGAAAGAAGAGTTGCAAAAATTGTTGAATGTGAACTTCATTTACCCAATTTCAGGCAATCAGTGGGTTTCCCCTTTAGTGATTGTACCCAAAAATAATTATAAATGGAGGGTATGCATTGATTATCAAGAATTTAATAAAGCTACCCTAAAGGATAATTTTCCTTTACCATTTATAGTTCCAGTATTGGATACATTAGTAGGTAAGAAGTATTTCTCATTCCTAGATGGTTTTAATGGTTATAATCAAATATAGGTAGCACCTGAAGACCAAGATAAAACCACATTTAATTTTCCATGGGGGACTTATGCCTACCACATAATTCCTTTTGTATTGTGTAATACACCTACAACATTCTAAAGGGGAGTAATAGGATTTTTTTCTGATCTAATACATGATTGTGTAGAGGTGTATATGGATGACTTTACAGTTTATGGGAATGCATTTGAAGAAGCTTTAGAAAATTTGGAAAAGGTTATTAAAAAATGTAAGGAAGAAAACCTTTCACTAAGCCATGAAAAATGTTTTATGATGTTTACAGAAGGGATTATTTTAGGACATCACATTAGATGGAATTAAAGTTGGTAAATCTAAAGTTGAAGTCATCTCCAAACTATCAATTCTAAGTTGTCAATAGGATGTTAGAAGTTTTCTAGGATTCACAGGATATTATAGAAGATTTATAGAAAATTTCACTAAAATAACATCTCCACTCTTCAAGTTACATACGAAAGATTGTGAATTTAGTTGAAATCCTAACTGCCAATTGGCATTTGAAACTTTAAAAGCAAAAATTTCTGAAGCACCCATCTTAAGAGGTCTAAATTGGAAACTAAATTTTCACATTTCAACAGATGCTTCATATACAACTCTGGGAGCTATATTAGGAAAAAAAAATTTGATCCCTTATGTCATCTATTACGGAAGAAAAAATTTGACTCCCACAAAGTTAAATTACACTATAAATGAAAATGAATTCTTAGTTGTTGTTCATGCTATCAACAAATTCAGACATTGTATGACAGGCTATGAAACCTTTTTTCATATAAATCACTCTGCAATCAAATACTTAATGAATAAATATATTAATAATGGTAGAGTTACAAGATGGTTATTACTATTGCAAGAATTCAACATCACTATTCTAGACCAACATGGAAAACAAAACACAATTGCCGATTTCTTGTCTAGAATTCAAAATATCAAAGATGAAACTCCAATTGAAGATAAATTTCCTGATGAATATATTTTTGCAATAACTACTCAAACTCCTTAGTTTGCAGATATTTCTAATTACTTAGTCATGGGAAAATTACATTCACATTTTTTTCTTAGGGAGAAAAGAAAAATCATTCAAATAAGTGCAAGATACTCATGGATTAATAATGAATTGTATAAAACAGGTCCAGATCCCATTATCCTAAGGTGTGTTCGAAAATATGAAATTCCTAAAAATTTTAAGGCATGTCATGATGAACCTTGTGGTGGACATTTTTCTGAAAAGAGGACAGCCTATAAAATCCTTCATTTAGGATATTATTGGCCATCCATCTTTAGAGATGCCAAAGAATATGTCATAAGGTCTGACAACTACCAAAGGGTAGGGAAACCTTCTCCTTTAGATGAAATTCCATTACAACCTCACGTACTCATTAAACCTTTTGAAAAATGGGCCTTGAATTTTGTTGAACCAGTCAATCCACCATCTAAACAAAACAAGTATATTTTGGTATGTACTGATTATGTCACTAAATGGGTAGAGGCTAAAGAATTACCTTTTTCTAATGAACGTTCTGTAGTTAATTTCCTTTTTGAGGATATATTCACTCATTTTGGTGTCCCAAGACAAATTGTGACAGGTTAGGGATCCCATTTTACATCCAAATCAGTGAAAAGGCTCATGGAATATTACAATATCAAGCACAGAAATTCTACTTCGTATCATCCATAATAAAATGGTCAAGTAGAATCTACCAATAAGGTGATTGAAGGAATTCTCACAAAGACTATATATCTACATAGAGGACATTGGGCAGAAAGGCTTCCTGAAGCCTTATGGACCTACATAACTACATGGAGTAATAAAACAAGACATACTACCTAGGAGCTTATTTATGGAAAGAAAGTCATGTTCCTTATAGAGTTTCAGATTTGAACTTTCAATATGGCAGTATAATTGGGACTTAATTTATCAGAAGCACAAAAGCATAGATTGGAGCAACTCAATGAGGATGATGAAATTAGGAAATATGTAGTTCAAAGAACCGGTATAGTCCAATAGCAAAGGGCTAAATGGCATGATAAATATATCAAGGAGAAGAAGTTTCAAACAAGGGATTGGGCACTTTTGTTCGATTCAAAATTCAAATATTTTCAAGGAATGTTTCAGACTCATTAGCTTGGGCTATATGATATTGAAAAATTCTTTGATAATGGAGTAGTGAAGATAAGGAAAATTGATGAAGAAAATGTACCTCTTCTTGTGAATGGTTCTCGGCTGAAAGTATATCATAAGCCAATTTCAAGAGAAGAGTTTGTCATTTTTTTCCAATATAATACTAATATGAAGTTAGTGAAGAAGAATTCTTCTTCTTCACTAACTTAGCTTTTATTTTTCCTCTCTATATATATATATATATATATGAAAACCAATCAATGATTGGAATACTTATGTAGAAAATACAGGGTAAAAATAAGAGATTTCTGACATCCTATATTTTCTATTTCTTTTCTGCAATAAGTAGTAACACAAAACTACATTCATATTCCATATTTGTAGCTCATAATCTACAAAATTCATTCCATTTTACAGTTTTATTCCATTTCACAGCATTCCACTTTCATTCCATTCCACTTACATTTCATTCGACAACTATAATTCATTTTTTCACAGATTACATTCTGTAGCTAATCAAATTTTTCAGCTAACTACATTATACAGCTGATTACATTCTGCAGCTAATTACATTCTATAGATGACTAAATTATGCAGTGGATTCTTTTCCACAGCCACATTACATCTCATGTAGCATCTCTGCCACATTTTTACAACCTACAAACAAATGATTAATATAGGAAAGTAAAGGACCACATTTTGAAGACCAACATGCCAAAAAGAACCTAATGAATCAACACCAAAGAAAAAAACAATGAAAAGGTTAGTTCTAAAGGTAAATTTGTAAAAAAATGTTTTAATGGCAAGGTTAAAACATTAGCATGTATAATATGGATGGTCATATGCTCCCTTGACAGATCATCATTTGATTTTATTGTGATTTCCATCATATCAAAGATCAGCCACATCCTCCACATTATGTTTCATAACGGTCCATAATTGACTGCCTCATTGATGATTAATGACCCTGACCTGTTGATGTGACATATTTGTCTATGTTTCCTCGAAACCCCAAGCTATACCACCTATTAATTCCTACAAACCCTCGATACCTTTGATAAAATCCGTAACTCAATTAATTTCGTAAAATAGAGAAGGATAATTCTGAAGGTTGAAGAACTCTGCATAACAGAAGGCATGTCACTTATAGTGAGATCAGAACTGGTGGAAAAAATATATATGGAAGGATATCTGCAGATCAAGGAAATGTTACAAAAAGCTTCATGGCTCAAATTCATAGAGAAATTCGATGGCTTTCACAAAGAGATTACAAAATATTTTTCTAAGTATTTTGATGTCAAAGAAGTGGAAATTGGAGACATCAAGTTCACAGTTACTGAGACATTCATGGTAGAAGCCAGAAAAATTTCAAGGCTTGGTGAAAGGTGGTTCAAAAACAAGGAGTTTTACAATGAATCATGGAAAGTTATCCTCAAAAACCCAAGTATGGATGTCTCTATTTTCGGAAAAGGTATCCACAACTTAGCACTTAAAAGTAAATGGAGGAATATACTCTTGGTTTTACAGAAATTTATCATCCGTGAAGGAAGGTTTGGTTGCATGTATGTATATCATATTCGAATACTAATGAATTTCTTAGAGAAAGGTGAAATAAATATTCCCTTCTTTCTGCTAAATAGCTTGAAAAGGATGTCCACAAACGTGAAGAAGAGAATAGAGTTTATAGATAACACCATGCATCATCATGGGTTGGTACAGACACTTGTTGAGTTTCATTAAAAAAGCATAGGAGATACCTAGGAAAATTTTCTTACCAGAAACCATTTTCAAGAGGCACCAGAACAACCTCAAGAGGAGAATTTTAGAAACAGGAGAAGGAAGAAGACTGATACAAAAATTGAAGACAAATATACATCTCCATTGTAGGAAAATGATGAAAAGATCATCTCTGAAGAATTGGAAGAGAACAGAAAGAAAAATAAATTCAAGACATGAGGTAAGATAAGAAAGAGGAGCAATGATACAAATGAAGAAAATGAGAATTCTCTACAATTGAGAATTTAATATTCCTAAATCAGCACATAGATAATTGGAATATTAAATTTTGATTTTTCTCTTAGATAGAGGAATAAGAGGGTATGGAGACCCATAAATCTCCTTAGTAGGAATAAAAGACACTCCTAGTGTGAATTAGGTCACTTAAAAGCTGGATTGAAGACCCTTAGATGTGAAAAGGGGCTGGAGCATGAAGACTGGGTCAACTTTGACCAAATCAAATAGCGTTGTTATGGAGGAGTGGCATTCATGATGGGATAATGTAGTTTTGGAGGGAGAATGATTGCATGGAGGTAGAGACCTAATTGAGTGGGGCCAAGGGTGAGGAAGCTCAAAACTTATACAAGGAAGAGGATGGCATCCATATGGGGTATGTTTTTTATTATTATTTTGATATGGCCTATTAAGACTTGTTGCTCTCTTGAACTACTTATCTAAGATTGCATGTGATGTTTAGCACAGGGTGTTCCTGGTCAGGAATCCCACCTCTTCTATTGAGAAGCTCTTGGAGGAGTACTACACTACCTTGTCCACTATACGGCTTCTGGCCAAGCTACATATTTTTTGTACAACTTAGTTTCTACAGAGTATTGTGATGTGTTGCAAGGTGCAGTAGTGGAGAGTTCATTTGGGTCATTTTCTTGCTTGTTTTCAATTGGAGGAAAGTTTCCTTCCATTGGGAGACTAGCAAAGGGAACCCTTGAGAATTTTTTTATCACCCAACATCAGGCTAAGGTGCTGCTATCAGTTACATCAAATTTTTCTTAAGAAACTGCGTTATTTTAGTGTGCAGTTGCAGTGAAGGGTTTGGAGCCCTAGTTGGAGGAGATAGATTTTCAGTGAGGGGATCAACCTCTCATTTGGAGAATCTATAGGAGGATTTTGTCATACATTTCTAGATCATATCAACAACCTCCTATCATCTATCAAGTTCTAGATATTATTCAGCCCCAGGGCCATATTTGTATTTCTGCATTTTTGTGTATTTTAGGAAACCCTTCCGAGTTATCTTGGAAATGTGCTTGGGAGCTTAGATCTCTATTCCCAACATTATTTGAACCATATAACATCAAATATATGCATTTAAATTATTAAGTAGCAGTTATTTCTAATAAAACTATGTTTTCATAGCCTTGGGTATTTGTTGTGTACCAACATTCTTCATATTTCATGTACTTGTCCTCTTCAGGCTTGTTTGGCCAACTTGAGTGATTATTTCCTTAATAACTTGTATACATTTTTCTTCTATGATATTAATATTGTGGCTATATCATATTCTTACATTACTTGTTTTGATTTTTCACTGCTATTTCCAGTTTTATGCACTATATTCCTTCTTTTACCTTTTGGGGATATTACAATGGTATCAGAGCATAAAATTCGCTCAGCCTATGGATCTCAGCCATTATGCTATAAGGAGAAGGAGAAAGAGATCATAATGATGGAAAGGATAAGTTTAATGTCAACTCTTTCTAGATCTAAGAGGGACCTCACCAAGGAGCTCAAGCCAAGAAAAGTGGAGAAAAATAATGAAACCATAGTAGGGCTTCAGGATGAGGAAGGTCCATGTACTTCCTATCAGCAAAAGAAAGATCCGGTATTTCATAGAGCTCCAAAGAAACATGATATGCCCTGTAATTTTAAAGAAGAAGATAAGAGGCATGGAGATGGAGGAAACTTATATCACGAGATTCTAAGTGAGTATCTTGCATAATATAAGTCTCAACCTAGAGCCTTCAAGGAGAATCTAACTCTCCCACAGTTCATTCAGCTCAAAGAAGAAATAAGACATTGCAAAAATAAATTTCTATTGCCTACATTTGATGGGTCATCCACATGTACACAAAGAGCTTGGGGAATGAAGTTGAATGCATTTCTCCTGCTACATCCAGCAGTAGAGAGAGAAGCTATTGAGATTACAGTGCTACACCTTGAGGGTCATTTGGTGGTTCAGCAATTCGAGTCATGCAAGGGTGTCTGCATATGAAGACTTTAGTCAAAAGTTGATTAAGAAGCTTGACAAGAAGAAACCAGAGGAGAAGATGCCTTCACCACCAATTTCTACATGAGAACTTGCATCAGGAGAAATAACACTTGCACCTTTGCAAAATTATCTTGATCTCTTGACATTTAGAGTCCCATGCACTATTCTGGAGATGCATGAGGAGGAGGAGACTTGTACCAACGATGATGCAGACAGAGAAGAGCAACAATCATCATCAGTAGTTGGGGAAGCTATCTCACTGGGGGAAGGAGTCCTTGTAGCAGTACAAGATGTTATGAAGCTTTACGAACGTATGCACATGTTTCCACTTTCTCTTATTTCAGCACATTATATGGAGGATTGTGGGAACATACCTTTGCATGGCATAGGGTCAAATTACATTGCTGATTTATATTAGAAAACTATCGCTGCGCTAGGGATCTTCGATTTGTTCAAAGAGGAGATATACAATTATCCTAGTATATCATTGTTGAGCTACACACAACCCTTGGGGTTGGAGTATAGAATTTTGGAGGATGGGATGAATATTTTCCTGAGAAAAGAAATGTAGAACTATGTGTTCAGCATTGAGCATAATCTTGAGACAACATATGCACCATCATGGAATTAGCAGCACGATCATCGAGAAATAGTGACGAGTTGGGGTCCCTACCATTATTGGAGCATTCCAATGACCTTTATACATGCATAGCAGAGGATAGGAAGATGGTTTATGGACGAAATCTTATGATGGATGACATATTCCATTATTATGATGGATACTTCTTGATAAGCACTTCACATTTTGATGAGAATTTTTTTCCTACAACTTATTTGGATCGTTATGGGATTAAATTGGTCATTGATGAGTGGTATTCATTTGGAGATCTCCAGGTGATTGCATTTCAACATCCCATGAAATGCATAGATATAAATTTTATTTGGGAGGATGGTATTCTTCATTGGAGGGATGCTAATATTGGGCATAATGATAGACACTCAACACTAGTTGGATGGGTGATGCTGATGAGCAAGAGGTTGGAAAGCCACTTGTAGATCTATAACACAGGGCAGTAGGAGGCAAGGCTATGTTGGCTACTCTTGAAAAAGTTTGGTCATCATATGACACATTGTATTTAAAAGAGTATGTTGGTGGAGAGGACTTGGCATGGCACTTGCATCATATGGAAGCAATTTGTTTGGGTGTGTTGTGTTGATATGACATTCTTCATGTCAATCATCATGTTTTCACCTCATGATTTGTATTATGTAGGTGTGAGGAGGCAACAAGAGCTCTTGTTTCTTTTGCTACTCTCAGGAGAGTATGGGTTTTATTTATCCTATACCTTGCAGGATGTTTCAGGAGAAAGGAATGGCACAATAAAATTGCAAGGAGGCTACCCTTAAACATTGAAGGATGAAGAGGTACTTTCACATAGAAAGGATACTTCGACACATAGAAACATGATGGTGGATGACTTTGGCATATGGCATGTCAAAGAATGGAGTCATGGAGTGGCAAGAGCCTTATCACTGAGGCCAACATCGCTGTCACTTGGGAGTGTGTTTCTATTGATGGAGTGTTCTAATGGGAGCATGGATCCATTCATTTTGAAGACCTTTATGAGGAGATTCTCATGCGTAGGCTCATCTATGGACCTCAATTTTAGCCTACTCACAATGCATGGTAAGGGATGTATTTGTGTACTTATTAATTATTTCATAAAGTATTTTCATCTTCTCACCATCTCTGTACAGTGCATTGATCCACAAGAAGGCAAGAATATCTTTGGGTTTCGTTGTCATAATAGGAAAAAAATTTGTGATGGAGATAGACCTTATTTTCATGACCTTGGGAAATTGTGGTGTTATTTTTATTATGCTCAACTGATATATAATTTCATTTACTATCCCATAATAGATGAGAAAATATGCACAACTAGCAACTTGTTGGGAAACAACTTTCCACATGATGTTTTACAATAGCAGTTGGAAAAACTGTGTTGTATCCACTAGAGAAACCATTGGTACCATCCAAACTTGCACATAACCTTCAGTATTTTTCTGATCTGGATACCACATGGTGATGATGTACCATTCACTTTTTATGGAATGGTTTGGACTCATGAAACAAGAGGAGGGGTCTTTGGAGATCTAGTTGTCCTTTTGTATCTTGAGGGGAACATTATTGTAGCCCAATATCAGAAGCACCTTTATAGTTTACATAAGTGAAGAGAGAGATAGTGTGGGGTAGGCCATTTTTTCTACCATCTTCAATTATGCAGGCCACCTACATTGCAGGAGCCAAAGGTGGAGGAGATTTTTCATGAGTTGCCATGTTGGAGGGTGACTCAGTTTTTGTGAATGATAGCTTGGGGATGGAGGCTTCACATGGTAAAGATATTTCCCAATATATTTTATATTTCATGCCTCAAGAAGGCCTCTAGAACACATATATTTGCTTCCATGGGTATTCCACTTGTTCATGATGAGAGCGATTTGGGTTTTCCACCAAATGCATGCTTATACACTTGGGAGGAGTAGGTTGGAGACTTATTGATGAGACATTATCTTGTTCAATAGAGGAACTTATCATATGAAGATGCTACAGGAGGAAGAGGAGAGGTTCTTTAGTTCAATCCTTACAATTTCTTAAGGACAATAAACATTTGGGAGAGGAGGATTGTAATATTCCTAAATTAGCAAATAACTAATTGGAATATTAAATTTTGATTTTTCTCTTAGATAGAGGAATAATAGGGTATTGAGACCCATAAATCTCCTTACTAGGAATAAAATACACTCTTAGTGTGAATGGGGGTCACTAAAAGCTATATTGAAGACCCTTAGGTCTGAAAAGGGGCTAGAGCATGAAGATTGGGTCAACTTTCACCAAATCAAACAATGTTGTTATGGAGGAGTGGCATTCATGGTGGGACAATGCAGTTTTGGAGGGAGATTGATTGCATGGAGGTAGTGACCTAATTGAGTGGGGCCAAGGGTGAGAAAGCTCAAAACTTATATAAGGAAGAGGATGGTAGCCATATGGGCTATGTTTTAGGTTATTATTTTGATATGGTTTGTTTAGACTTGTTTCTCTCTTCAACTGTTTAGCTAATATTGCATGTGTTGTTTAGCATAGGGTGTTCCTTGTTGGGAATCCAACCTCTTCGACTAAGAATCTCTTGGAGGAGTATTGCAATACCTTTTCCACTATCTAGCATCTGGCCAAGCTACATCTTTGTTGTACAATGTAGTTTCTGTAGAGTATTGTGTTGTGTTGTAGGGTGCAACAACGGAGAGTTGATTTGGGACATTTCCTTGCTTGTTTTCAGTTGGAGGAAAGTTTCCTTCCATTGCAATACTATCAAAGAGAACCCCAAAGAATTATTTTATCACCCAACATCAAGATAAGGTGCTGCTATCAGTTACAACATAGTTTTCTGAAGAGACTATGTTATTTCAGTGTGCAGTTGCAGTGAAGGGTTTGGAGCCCTAGTTGGGGGAGATAGATTTTCAATGAGGTGATAAACCTCTCATTTGGAGAATCTATAGGAGAATTTTTCATACATTTCTAGATCAGATTAGAAACCTCCTATCATCTATCCAGTTGGAGAGATTATTAAGCCCTAGGGCCATATTTGTATTTCTGCATTTTTTGTGTATTTCAGGAAACCCTTCCGGGTTATCTTGGAAATTTGCTTGGGAGCTTAGATCACTGTTCCCAGCATTATTTGAGCCATATAAATTCATATCTATGTATTGAAATTATTCAGTAGCAGTTATGTCTAATAAAAGTACATTTTCATAGCCTTGGATATTTTTTGTGTAGCAGTGTTCTTCATATTTCATGTACTTGTCCTATTGAGGCTTGTTTGGCCAACTTGAGTGATTATTTCCTCAAGAAATTGTACAAATTTTTCCGTTATGATCTTATTATTATGGCTATATGATCTTCTTACATTACATGTGTTGATTTGTCACTGTTATTTCCAGTTTTATGCACTATATTCCTGCTTTTCCCATTTGGGGATATTACAGAGAAGGAGCTCCAAACTCTGAGGCTCAATGAAGAAAACACTACCAAAAGAGATAGAGTTTGTAAGTTTAGATGAAGAAACTCCAATAGCATCTCCTATCGATATTTCTCCTCCACCCAGTCCTCAAAATTCTCCTATTCATAATTTTGAGGGTAGCCCCAGCAGAAAATATCCAGTCATAGACACAACACAACAAGAAATATATGATTACATAGAATCATTGGAGAATAAAAGTGAAAAAGTGTATCCTATAAATCCACAAGAACCTCTAGTTGAAACTCTCAAATAGGAAATTTATGAACTAGAGATATTGAATATTCATATTAAATAGGAGAATAAAACCTTGAAGTAGCATAACAAGTTGGAAAAGGTAATTAGTGACAATACCATTCTGCATTTAGGATTGTGGTACAAAATGAGCAGGAAGTTGAAAAGAAAGAACAAGTCACTAAAAAAGGTAGTCATTAATCTCAAGTACAAGTTTCTTATGAGAAAGCCTAGGATGGAAACCACGTCAAAGAAAAGAAAAAGAAGAAAATTGGATGTGTTAGCAGAAGTATTTGAACAAATTTTGTAGAAGAGGAGAATTCATTTTTTTGGTAAATTGCATGAGGACATGCAATGAATTTGCAGTGGGGGTATGTTGAACCTCAAAATTATCCTCTCCCTGACATCCTTTCTCACGTTTTTTTCCCTTATTTTCTCATAAGTTTACTTACACCAATCAAAGATAAATGCCATGTTTTGTCTCAAGGAATCTATTTCAATGATTTCCATCTTGTATTCTAATGTTCTTTATATTCAAATATAGTTTTTCAATTTGGCTACAGAATGCAGCCTATTCTACAACTAATGATGGATTCCGTAGCTACTCTCATGGTTTGACAGGTTCTAGGGATCGAATGGAGAAACGAGCCACATGGGAATTTCTAGAATCATCTCCACATGGATTTTTTCCTATTTAATTGATCCAAATCGATAGAAAAAGAAGATCGTGGTCAAAAGCGTGGTCAAAGAACGTTAGCCGAGAATAAAAGGACTCTTGATTTTCTCTATCATAGAAAATCAAGATTTAAATAATCAAATTGAAATTTTGTAAGTTAGACTAGCCACATGTAGCAGAATTAGCTCATAGACAATTATGTTTATTTCTTTTAAATATCGGTTGTACAGAACCGAGAAGAGCTAAGTTATGTTTTAAGCTAAGATTTTGTTGAAACGTTGTATTGTTTTAAGACTTCTTTCTATTATAATACCAGTATTGTGTCCATGCCAATTATTTCTTAATTGCATCCTTAAATAGCTATGATTTCAACTGAATCAGTTGCAAAGGGTCCCCTATGCTAAAGGAGTTTTTTCATTCATTGTTTTTAGTTTAATTTCCGTACCCTATTCTTTTCAATTGTGTTTCTTGAGTAGATTATTGTTGCACTCTAGTTCTGATAATTAGCATAACATTAAATTATAACTGTGTAAGCCTTGTTCTTCTAAAACATTTCGTGAAGGTAGACCTTTCTATTTTCAAATTGAATCAAGTTCGAAGCAATAATAATCTACTGCGTTTTCCTTTGCATACTTTACTTGCTTAGATAATTAGGTATATTTGGTTACTTAACATTATCTCATGAAGGTGACACTTCATAATTGAATGTTGTAGTAACTAAATATATAGTAGTTGTTTTCCTTTGCACACTTTACTTACTTTTTTAGAACATTAGAATTTAAAGGTGTAGTTAGTTTCTTACACATCATCTCAAGAAGGTGACACTTCACATTTAATGCTGGAGTAACTAAATATACATTAGTTGTTATCCTTTTCTGATTTTCCATTGAATAGCACTGTAATTTGAATCTTAGATATAAGTTTCATCCATAGAATAGAAAAATGTTAATTTAGAAATCATTCAGATAGATGTTCCATTTTTTAGATTAGATTCTAACTAGCCAACAGTCTCTGATTTATTTTTATGTAAATTATTTTAACTTAGGAACATTTCCTTTTCTTCCTTATTTAAATTTATTAGATTCATTTAATTTATTTCATAGTTTTTAGATTAACATTCTTGAAAAAAAAAAAAAAAAAACTCCAAAATAATATAAAAATACATACAACGAAGTAGGAAAAATGTTAACTAAGGACATACAGTGCACCACACTTCATTGGTTTACAAACCTCGGTTGATAATTTATGCAAGAAATTTAAGACATTAAATTGACTAAAAAGAGTTTTACCTTCATCTATTTGTTGATTTATAACGAGCTTTTAGAGGTCCAAAAGCTTCTAGTGGTGGGGAATGATATGGTGGATCAGTTTCATGATCAAAATTCAATTTTCTTGGATTGTCTCGAAACCAGTGCCAAAGTGAATATCTCGTCTCCCTAAATCCAACGCAACTCGTTTCACTCAAATCTGAAATCATATTCTATCGATATCACATTCTGATCGATTTGGGAAACAACTAAAAATTTTGAAAGTGGGTTATAGGTAAACCTAGTCAACAATACATATGTTGAATGGGCATCTGATTGGATTTAACTATGTTTCTATGCAACAGTCATTGATCTACACCTGGAATTGTGTTATTGGTTCAAATTTTGGTTTTTTTTATTAGTTGATGGAATTATGAGGTGGACCAATGAGGGAGATCCATGTGGGCGAATCAGTGGTTTCCACGTGGCCTCCCCTTGGCCATGTAAAATTTTATATGAGTTTTTGACGTGTCAATGGGGTTTTAAATAAAGACCTCGTGCATAGCAACCAAGCCTTCCACTATTTCTGCTACAATGGTTCTTATTATGTATGTGCTAAATATTGGGGGTGGGGATCACGGTTAACACTAGACCCTGGTCCACCCAACCAAGTTGTTGGAATTATTACTAATGTGTTGTCCTTGATGGAAACCTACTCGATGATTTATATTTTGATAGAAACCTACTCTATGAAGATATCAACAAGATGCATCTACAACCCAGTTCATATGTGACAGAGAAAGAAATAGCAGTGAGTGACAGAGGAATGATGAAGGTTAAGTTTGAGAAATGATACATATGTTTTTTGAATCAATGTCATGTAAAAAAATAGGTATGATGAAGAGAAGTCACGTATACATAGGTTCTGTTAAGAAAATCCGTGTATGTACACAGGTTTTATGAAGAAAAACCATGTACATTTTTCCCAATAGATGAAGTTGAACTTTATGTAGTTCCAATTGATATATGTGGTATAGTTTTGGAAATCCCATATATTTATGATATGAGAGACATTTTTCATCACCATGAGAAAAAATATCATTTTTTAAAGAATGGGATTGAGTAAATTATTAGAGTGCATAGTAAGAAAATGAGTTTTTCTCTTATGAATGATGGACAAATGAAGAGAATTGTTAATGCTAGTGAGAATTTTTCATTGTTAATGTTCAAGCACAATGATTTTGAGAATGAAGCATTTCAAGGATATGATTAAAAAATGAAATCATATTTCATTGATGTTTCTAATCCAAGAGATAAGATGTTTCAGGAGCCTAACAAGTTTCCTCCTAAAAGAAGTAAACTTTATGAAGTGAATTTGCAGCACGATTCATCATTGTTGAATATTGGTGTGGACAAGATGTCAATGTTAAAGGGTGCAGGGAAAAAAAAACATATAGCTCTAGTAGTTCAAGAGCCCACTCTATTCAGAGGAACCATTCGAGAAAACATTATGTATGGAAAAAAGAATTCCAGCGAGGTGGAGATGATCAAAGCTTGCAAGGCTTCCAATGCTCACGACTTCATAAAGTAAGCTCTGTAGTTGAAGCATATTTTTTATGACTAAAGTGTTAATTGAAATAAAGTATTTATTCAATAGAAATTAAGAAATAAATCAAGTCATTTCACTGAAATTAACTTGGATTTGTGAAGCTCTTTAGACGAGGGGTACGAGACAAACTATGGAGATAAAGGATTTCAATTATAGGGAGGCCAAAAATAACAGATTGCGATAGTTAGGGTTATAATAAAGAACCAAAGAATATTACTATTGGATGAGGAGACAAGCGCATTGGAAAACAGGTTGGAAATAATAATGGTGGGAAGAATGAGAATAGTGATAGCTCGTTGACTGAAAACCATTCAGAATGTAGATTTCATTGTTGTGATTCAAGAGGGGGAAATAATTGAGAAGGGAAGTAATTTTTATCTGATGAGAAAAGGGGAAAGAAATCCATATTACTCTCTCATCAACATGCAACGACACCACCATTAGATTCTCATCTTACCCACAAAGTAAAGTATACTCTATGATCCACGTCCCAGATCTTTGTTTGTGGCTTCTTGGATGGTCAAAATGATGTAAGGCTTGGAATTTCAATTTAACTCTATTTATCGATTGAAAATTTGATTGTGAAATTTTTGTTTTAATGGAGCCTTGATTGAGATGAGGTAAATATTTTTAAAATATTTATAAATGTTTTTGTAATATTTAATTTTTATAAATGATAATAAATTGTTATGAAAAATAAAATGGTATAATAATTAAATATTTATATTTAATTAAATTTTTTATATTTTTTATATTTATATGATTAGAAATTTCTCAATAAAAACTATGTACTTCATTTTAAATCCATTATTTATTTCTTCTTGGAAAAATTCTAAGAATATGAATAACAATGAAAATATTAGATCTCTTACTTAATATATCTATGATCGGATTTTATAATTATAAAGGATGTTAAACATGATATGGGCACTTGGCACATCACAAAGCACCCAGAAGGGACTATCAGGGAGTATGCACATTAGCCTTTTGTTATATGACAAGCTTCATATAGTTCTTTTATCTATCATGCAAGATGACTTCCATTGGATACCATTTTTGCTTTCCATGTCAAATCCACTTGTTTTTTTGACAAACATATATGAGACAATCTGTTTATGCTTATAACCAGTTATATGTCTCTTTATTTAGTCTCTCAATTTACATAATTAGGGATTTATATGATATGGTTGTAAAATCTCGGTTGTTTTCTTCTTAATCAGGCTTGCTTTTGTTTATTTTTGTCATGGACATATCACAAATCTATATGTTTCTTCTATGGCAGTTCTCAAAAACATTAATGCTCATGCATCTGCACATGTAGCTTTTTATTATCTTGATAAAATGTTTTATTTATCCATGTTTTTTTTTTCAATTCAAAATATATAATTTTGATATATTTACTAGAAAGGAAAAAAATAACTCCATATCCAATATCGAATTCTAAGATTTATCCCCTTAATCCATGGAATTTCATCTCCCTATACAAACTAGTGATCATGATGAGTTGTTAGCGATCAATTTAGTAAAAATCTAAGTCTAATCCCCTTATCCATGAAATTGCATCTCCCTATAGAAACTAGTGATCATGATAAGTCATTAGTCATCAATTCAGTTCTTATGCACACGTTGAGTCATTTAAATTCTTGGGGTTATGAATGTGGATGGATTATATTAAATTCTTAGAGGTATGAATATGATTTATTTTTCAAAATATATAAATTTTATGTTGGTTTATTGAACGATAATATTCACATGATAAAACTTTAGGAAATTTTAATCATCCTAAATCCATAAATTTAGGACTCTTTATAACTATCTTCAAATATATGTATTTAATTCTAGTTCGCGTATACTTTTGGGGGTTAAAATCTTGTTGATGTGACTTACTAGTTGGAATTTTTGTAAATATTCATGTGTATTTTATGTGGGGTGATTGTAGATTACACCTTTTTATTGGTTAGAACTTTTGCATTGACACCACTATGTAAGTTTCAAGGAGCTTAATGCACTTCTCTAGAATCTCGACCCTCCACCTTCAAAAATTATTTAGTTTCTCATAATATCCATTTATCTTCTTATATAGAAACTTATCTTAAAAAATCCCATAAGAATTGTAGCACACAAGTGTTTTTTATTATTCTTGATTAGTGCAATGATTAATGATTTACACATTGCAAGATAAACTCTAGCCATAATGTTTCATTTGCCTAAAATTTCAACCATGAAATATGGCTATCCCAAATTTACTCCGTACATTTTTTTCAATATCATACATCTCTTAAGTATTAGATCGATCAATATCATCATTACTTTCCCAAGAATGTGAGACTCGAAAAGCTTCATATGCTTTCTTCCATGCTAACTATTCTACAACATGATGAATGCATCATTCACCCTAAATGGTGTAGCATAAAAAACATAAAAGCTATAACATAAATCCTTTTTCAATTTATTTATGAATACTTAGTGGAATTCCACGCGTAGTAACATTATCATGACAATGCTACAAAAAAAATGCAACATGATTCTTAATACCACAAACATTCTAGTCAATTTTAACATTCCGACTACCATTTTGATCAAGATTTTCTTAATGAGTCTATCAACCCTCTCTCCATTATTGTAACACCCCTAGTTTTATGTTTTCAAATTAGACATTTGAACTTCAGTCCAAAGGGGAGTGGACCCCAATGGATAATTACTGTGTGAATGTAACTATTTAATTATGAAAAATAAATAAAATAATTCTATGCATGTTGACCAAATGAGATTTTTGAGATCACTTGCCAAATCCATGAGGTATGGAAAGAGGCTAAGACTTTCCCCAAAAATCTTTCAAAAATCCTTGAAAGAATTTATTTCTAATTTAGATTTTTGAGGAAAAATCTAGATTTCCCCAATGATGTGGAGAGTAGTTCGGAAGAGGTAAAAAGCTGGAAAATCAGAAAGCAGCATTAAAGTCCCTGAATAAGGGAAGCCTAGGAAAACAGGAAGAAAAGCATCCTGTAATTATGGATGCAGAATTAGAAACAGGATTTGGGGAAAGCATAAGCTTAAATAAGCTTTTCCAAAACAGATGGAGGTTGGTCTGTTCTAGAGGGGATCTCAGCTAGGGGGTGAGTTCGGGAGACAAAGGAACTTTAAGGTTGGGAGGATTGGTCATTAGCAGAATTGCTATGCTCATAAATTGTTATGAAAGTTTAATCTATATGTTGTAGTATAATACTGGTAAATGTTGTAGTTATTATGTTGTTTTAAATTGAGATTTCTATTTCCTACATTTAACAGAACAAAATAGGAGAAATAAATCTTCTAGAGTCTGTATAGTTGTAGGAAAATAAAGTATGGACAGATTATCATCCAAAATCTCTAAACCATGGTAAGGTATAAATCTGGAGATATGTATCATTTCCATACCAACCTTGAGTATTATTTTAATTGCTACTTCTGGAATGTATAGTTGCATGAGGAGAAATTCAGATAGAAGCTATCAATCTATAATAACTCAGCAATTCTACTAAATTAAGTGAAACAGTAAGTTACTCTACTGAATACAATTAATAGAAATGTTAAGGAAAAAGTGAATTATGTAACATAGAATGTTATACTGCTAAGAATGATTAAATTTTATAACCAAAAGATAGATTTCATTGATACAGCCTAAAAGAATTAGTCTGTTCTAAATACATATATATTCAAGAAAATTTACAACTAACTTGGTGAATTTTATCCTGCTTATAGATGATATTGCTGGATGTAAAGTGAAAATTCCATAAACATAACTATGATCTGCATGCACAATATAAAAAAAATCTTCCTCTCAAATATGAACAATATATATATATATATATATATATATTAAGAGTAGTGATGAAATATATAAATAATATATTAAGTGTGAATGGAATACATTGTTAGATTGAAAGCCTGAATAATTAATTAAGAACCTTGCTACTATGTATATGGGTAAAGAATATAGTTATACCATACTTTGTTAGAGTGAAAGACTTTGCTAGAGTTATAGTCTGCACCACAAATAAATATGAATAGTAAAATATTAACCATGGTGATAAACTGAAATTATGAAATTGTCTTCTATGAAATATCAAACTATTTTGAAGAATTCGTAAATGTTTTTCTTATCTAAAATTATAGTTATCAAGACAGAGATATTACGGAGGACTAATAGTAATTATGGTTTCCTAACTAGCGGGAAATATGTCCTTGAATTATCGATATATCTTCTACACAAGCATAATATGAAAATGACGACGAAGTGTAAGAAAGGTATTATAGATGAAACATACAAAATATGTCCTACCACATGTATGTCGTGTAGCTAACTGTGACGTAAATATACTTTTTTAACCTAGAAGAAAAATTATCAGTCACGCAAATTTGATCCTAATGTTGTAAATGAAATAAAAAACTTACACCTCTCTGTCAATTGAGAGGTCTTAACAAGCACGTTACAAGTTTAAGGGTAATGAAAAGAATTCATACAGAAGAGCGACGATGGGTATAATCCTCATGCCATCGCATTTGAAAAAAAAAAGGAAACGCTATAGTGAAATGTCTCGTTCAAATGAGAAAGAGAGGATTCAAATCCTCAAGCTATAGTTTCAATACCCAATGAAAATAAAACTTTAACCACTGGAGAAACATGTAATTGGAAACAAAGAGATGTGCCCAGGTTCCCATGACCAACCTGGATTACAAGCTGAGAGAAAAAGTAAAAATTGAGTCTCAATGCTCAGGATAAAATGAAAATTCTATAAATGATAGCGAAGAGTTAATTTCTTCACTACCTGCAACATCACCATAACAGAGGTTCAATTTCTATTATAAAATTATTTCAACTCAAACTTCGATGTGTACTGGAAGTATCCAATATTGTTACCTGGATAAGAGGATGCAAATAGCCCTTCAAAATTTTGGCATAATCTGCCATAGACGTGTATCAAATAACGAATTCGTTAAAATCCTACATATATGTAAATATATATATCAAAACAACATGACATTTTCACCAACCGTCTGCAATCAATTGAAATAATTACCAAGGGGTACGCTTAAGACGTGAGAGATCATATGAGCTCAGCCATACATATAGCCATGGAAGCCACTCTATGCTACATAGCGAAGACAAGGAAAGGTCAACCGAGGATAGTGTAGGTATATAGTATAACTAATTTAATTGAGAAAAAAAATGCAATAACCAAACCAATGGAGTGACATTTCACTAGGCTTCGTATAAGAAAAAAAAGTTCAATAGAGGTTTAGATCGTGGCTCACTTACTTGACGAGAAGTCGAGATGATTCATAAGTCTCAGAAATTGTGAGGTCCTGCGGCATATGCCTCTTTGTGCAGAGTGAGAAATGCTCTGTTGATACAAAGAACTCATCAAATGAATGGAATCACCGCTTTAAACAAAAAAATTATACCTCACTGCCATCCAAACCCTATTAAATCGACACCTTACAAGTTTCATGATCCAAGTGAGGCGTACCAAATAGTAGGGTTCGATGGGTAGGGAATATCAACGTTACCTCAAGCTAGAGAGGACGCGTTAATTAATTCACCATAAAAAAAATTAACCCTAGCGTACTCAGCAGATCTCGAGGAGATCACATAAAAATCAAAATATACATTCAACAAGTGATAGTACAGGAAAGTGTACACACAAAGGGAATACAACCTCCAGAGACATTAAAGAGGTCAATTACTAATCCTTTTCCAAATCTCCACGTATCATACATAGTACTAATTATATATATTTTGTAAACGATGCAAATCACCATACATTAAATGAAATGCCTAGTAGACTCCAGTGGAGTATACGCTTCAACATAAAAAAATTAAGGTGTAGCAAGTTCAAAAGGAACTGGACGGGGTAGTCATATAAATATATGTATCATGAGAATTGCATTGGGGTAAACAATATTCCTCATGGTCTAAGGGCACATTGTAATTTGAATGAAGTCATCAACGATTACATAGGAGAACCTGTTTAAGGAAGTGCAATAAATCATATAGATTATTATAAATTGTTTATGATGTTGGGATTAATAAATGTGGGAAATTAACTATAGGCATAAAAAAAACCATGAATCACCAACATTTTAGGTACCTATGCTTAAGTTGAGTATATGCTAATGAAAATGGTCCTAACTCTTGTAATAAGGGAAGGAGTGAAAGATTTAGATATATAAAACTTAGCTCTTGTAATAAGAGAAGGAGTGAGAGCTTTACATATAAAGGTTAAGAATGGAAGAATTTTAACCTTATACTCAGAAAGAGAACAGTAACGATAATATGGGATGAATTCTCCTTAAATAATTATTACTTCAAAAAAAAACAAAATATACTTAATTTTAGTAAGTATAAATGAAAAAAAAATTATGTTACTGAAGGGGAATTGAGGTACATCACAAATGGTATCAAAGCCCAGGATAGAAAAAATTAGGTTGTTGTTGTGCTCACTATGTAAATTATATTTTTTTTTTTTTGAGAAAATTGTTTTCACTGATGTTGTTTTGTTTAGTGTACAGTGATACTGGAAATGAAAAGTCAATGGCTGAAGGAGATGAAATTTATGTTGATCTAGGTGATGGAGATAATACGCCTAATCCCAATGCTCCTTTGATGACTATGTTGCATAGGTTGCAACGAGAAATGGCTGAGTTAAGAAGCTAGAATGACAGGTTGTCATTAGCCAATGAGGAGAAAGAAAAGCTCATAAGAGAAATGACTTCGCGGAATAGCCAAGAAGGTGAACATTCTGGAAAGAGAAAGAAAGGCAAGTTCTCATATGATTCTGAGGAAGATTACACTAATAGACATTAGTCTAAATAGAGAAAGGAATTACAGGGTGAATTCCGAAAAATTAGACCTCCCTCTTATGATGGAGAGAAGGAGGAAGATGCTGAGGCATGGCTGTTGAATATGATTAAGTATTTTCATGTCTATGAATATGAAAGAAATCTGAAGGCAAGATTAGCTATCTACCAGTTGCAGGGTAAGGCTACCTTGTGGTGGGAAGAGACAAAAATGTTGCATGCCATCGATGAAAAAACAGTGACTTGGGAAGATTTCCAAGTCAAGTTTAAAAATTTCTATTTGAACGAACGTTATTATGATGATAAAGCAAAGGAGTTCCATGAACTCAGATTGGGACAACTCACCATAGATGAGTTTGTCACTAAGTTCACTAATCTGTTAAGGTATGTTCCTTACATCCATGAAGAGAAGGCAAAGGTACAAATGTTTTTGAACTTTTTGCTAGCTGTGTAAAAGGATAAAATAGAGTTTGATAATCCAAAAAATATGGACGAAGCAGTGAGGAAAGCTAGATTATGCTACCAGCAATTTAAAGGAAAGAGTGAACATGGAAAAAGTTGGGTAAACAAGGGTGAATTCAAAGGAAAGAAATAGAAACCAACTTACTTGAAGAACTTTTGTAGGGATCATCAGCGGAAGAAATTTAATAAGCCAAAGGAAAGCAAAACTGCTTAGTTCCAAGTTGGTTCAAAACAAGTAGATGGAGATAATAAGAAGGAAGGAATAGTTAAAATGTGGGAGCCTTTGAAATGTTGGGGTTGTGGAGAACGTCATCTGTTGAGGGACTGTCCACACCGAAATATTCAAATGATTATGAGAGATAGAGAAGCTACCACAGTGAATGATATAGCAAGGAATATACCCACTATCAGTGTAGCCTTGGAGAACTGACAAGCGGAACACCAGGCTACCATGGTAGAGATGGAATGTAAGATTGCTGGCCAATCTATTACAGTTTTAATTGATCTCGGTGCTTCTTTGAGTTACATTAATCCAAAAGCTGTAGAGAAATGTAATCTCAAAACTGAAAAATTTCAACAGTCCTGGTTGGTCCAGTTAGCCACTAGCACCAAACGAAATGTAACTCATAGGTTGAGTAAAACAACAATTGAATTAAATGATTTCCAGATAGAAGTAAATTTAAACATTTTTCCCTTAGGCTCATATGATTTTCTAATAGGAATGGACTGGTTAGAAAAAAGAAAGGCTATGATGAATTGTTGGGATAAAACTCTGCATTGCATAGATGACGAAGGGAGACCCTTTATACTAAAAGGAAAACCAAAAGCAATCTCTGTAAGACAAATATCAACTCTACAATTAAAAAGAACAGCTAGAAAAGGATATCAAGTATATGCTGTACATGTGGAAGAATTAGGACAGCAACCTGAAGAAAACCTGCTAGACACTTTACTAGTGGTAAGATATTTCAAAGAAGTTTTTCCAGATGAGATTCCTCATCTTCCCCCCAAAAAAAGAAATCGATTTTTCCATTGATTTAGTGCCAGGAGCAACGCCTGTTTCTAGAGCCCCTTACCAGATGAGCCCCCCTGAACTCATGGAGTTGAAGATGAAACTACAAGAACTTTTGGATAAAGGTTACATTCGCACAAGTGTATCTCCTTGGGGAGAATCGATGCTGTTTGTGAAAAAGAAGGATGGAACCTTTAGAATGTGCATTGACTACCGTCAATTGAATAAGTTGACAGTCAAAAACCAATACACATTACCTAGAATTGATGACCTTTTCGATTAGGTGAGAGGGGCTTCAGTATTTCTAAGATTGATTTGAGGACTGTTTATCACCAACTCAAAATTAAGGAAGAAGATATTAGTAAAACAACTTTTCGAACCCGGTATGGTCACTACGAATTTGTAGTCCTACCTTTTGGTTTGAAAAATGCTCCTACCACTTTTATGTGCCTAATGAACATCGTTTTGAGAAAGTACTTAGATAAATTCATATTAGTGTTCATAGACGATATTTTGGTCTATTCAAAAAGTGAGGAAGAGCACCAAGAACACTTAAGGATAGTTTTGCAGACTTTGAAGGAAAACTAGTTATATGCCAAATTCAGTAAATGTGAATTTTATAAAGACAAGATTCAATACTTGGGGCATATTATTTCTGAACAAGGATTGGCTGTGGACCCTGAGAAAATAAAGGCTATTAGAGAATGGTTGGTGCCAACTGATGTTTCAGTAGTGAGATCATTTATGGGAATTGCAGGCTATTATTGAAGGTTTATGGAAAGAATTTTTGCAATAGCATATCCCATAACTTCACTACTGAGAAAAGGCACCAAATTTGAGTGGACTGAAAAATGTGAAAACAGCTTTGAACAACTAAAATTAAAACTCACTATAGCCCCTATATTGAAGATTGCAGATCCTGACAAAGAGCTTGTTGTGTGTACTGATGCATGTAGAGAGGGATTAGGAGGAGTGTTGTTGAAAGAAGATTCTATTATCGCACATGAGTCTAGAAAAATTGAGAAACATGAATAGAATTATAGTGTATATGATCTAGAACTGGCTGTTGTAATTCATGCCTTGAAGATGTGGGGACACTATCTTCTTGGAAAAAAATTTACATTGATGACAGATCATATTAGTCTCAAGTATTTATTTTCTCAAACTGACTTGAATGCTTGACAAGCCAGATGGTTGTCTTTTCTGAGTGAATTTGATATGGACATAAAACATATGAAAGGGAAAGAAAACAAGATTGTTGATGCGCTAAGTAGAAATGCTTGCCAAAACATAAGCAGCATTGGGAGTAGTGCTAGTTTTGATTTAGAAGAACTAGTTAAAAGGGTAGCAGATCAAGATTCAAATTATGAGGATATACAAGTGAAAATGAGGAGGAAAGAAATGGCTGAATACACCCAAAACCAGAAAGGGTTGATCTGCTATAAAAACAGATTGAATATCCCCAATGTAGAGTCCTTGAAAAAGAGATCCTAGATGAATATCATAAACAACCATATTTAGGACATCCTGGATATCAGAAAATTCTAACAGCTTTGGAAAAGAAATTATTTTGACCAGGAATGAAAAAATATGTAGTAGAATATTTAGCTAGATGCATGGAATTTCAACTAGGTAAAGTTGAACATCAACACCCAGCTGGTCTTTTAAATCCCTTGGAAATTGAAGAGTGGAAATGGCACATTGTTTCTATAGATTTCATAGTTGGGTTACCCAGAACAAAGTATCAACATGACTCAGTGATGTAGTGGTAGACACCTTAACAAAGGCTGCACATTTCATACCTGTAAAATCTATTTTTGGGATAGCCCAAGTAGTAGATGTGTTCCTAAAAGAAATAGTATGGCTACACGGGGTCCCAAAAATGATTATTTCAAATAGAGATGCTAAGTTCACAGTCGCCATTTGGAAAGGTTTGTTTGGGGGCATGGGCACTAAACTAAATTTTAGTACTGCTTATCACCCTCATACAGATGGTCAAACAGAGAGAATAAACCCGATTTTGGAGGATATGCTGAGAATGTATGTGATGGATAGGCTGTCAAAATGGGAAGACTACTTGCATTTAGTCGAATTTTCTTATAACAATAGCTATCAATCCTCTATTAACATGAGTCCCTTTGAAGAACTCTACGGAAGAAAGTGTCGTACTCCTTTAAGTTGAAGCCAACCTGAAGATAAGCTAGTATTAGGGCCAGATACTCTACAAAAAATGGAAAGGATTGTCAAACAAATACAGAGAAACATCAAGACTGCACAAGATCGACAAAAAAACTATGCTCATAAGAAGAGGGTCCATTGAGAGTTCAAAGTGGGTGATCATGTGTACCTACGTATTAAACCAAAAAAGAGCACACTTTATGCTGGAAGTTGTACAAAATTGGCTCCTAGATATTGTGGGCCTTTTGAGGTGTTAGAAAGGGTGGGACCAGTGGCTTATAAACTGGCCTTACCTACTCATGTTAAAGTGCATGATGTGTTTCATGTTTTTTTATTAAAAAGATATGTACATGATGCTTCTCATATTGTTGATTGTAATGTGATACAGGTGGAACCAGAAGGGGAGTTCCTTCCAGAACCACTTCAAATATTGGAGCGGGAAGAAATTAAATAGAGAAACAGAACAACAGCAAGAGTAAAGGTGCAGTGGAAGTACTTTACTTCTGAAGAAGCTATGTGGGAAAGAGAAGCTGAGATGATGGAAAAATATCCATATCTATTTGCAAAATAAACTCTAGTAGTTAGCTATTAACACCAAGGAAGGTGTTTGTTTTCAGAGGGGGGATATGTAACACCCCTAGTTTTATGTTTTAAAATTAGACATTTGAATTTCAGTGGAAAGGGGAGTGGACCCCAATGGATAATTATTGTGTGAATGTAATTATTTAATTATGAAAAATAAATAAAATAATTTTGTGCATGTTGACCAAATGAGATTTTTGAGATCACTTGCCAAATCCATGATGTATGGAAGGAGGCTAAGACTTTCCCCAAAAATCTTTCGAAAATCCTTGAAAGAATTTATATCTAATTTAGATTTTTGAGGAAAAATATAGATTTCCCCAACGATGTGGAGAGTAGATGGGAAGGGGTAAAAAGCTGGTAAAGCAGAAAGAAACTTTAAAGTCCCTAAATAAGGGAAGCCTAGGCAAATAGGAAGAAAGGAATCCTATAATTCAGGAGGAAAAATTAGAAATAGAATTTGGGGAAAGCATAAGCTTAAACAAGCTATTCCAGAATAGATGGAGGTTGGTCTGTTCTGGAGGGGATCTCAGCTAGGGGGTGAGTTCGGGAGACAAAGGAACTCTAAGGTTGGGAGGATTGGTCATTAGTAGAATTGGTATGCTCATAAATTTTTATGAAAGTTTAATCTATATGCTGTACTATCATACTGGTAAATGTTGTAGTCATTATGTTGTTTTAAATTGAGATTTATATTTCCTACATTTAAAAGAACAAAATAGGAGAAATAAATCTTCTACAGTCTGTATAGTTGTAGGAAAATAAAGTATGGACAGATTATCATCTAGAATCTCTAAACCATGGTAAGCTCTAAATCTGGAGATATGTATCATTTCCATACCAACCTTGAGTATTATTTTAATTGCTACTTCTGGAATGTATAGTTGCATGAGGAGAAATTCAAGTAGAAGCTATCAATCTATAATAACTCAGCAATTCTACTAAATTAAGTGAAACAGTAAGTTACTCTACTCAATACAATTAATAGACAGGTTAAGGAAAAAGTGAATTCTGTAACATAGAATGTTATACTGCTAAGAATGATTAAATGTTATAACTGAAAGATAGATGTCATTGATACATCCTAAAAGAATTAGTCTATTCTAAATACATATATATTCAGGAAAATTTACAACTAACTTGATAAATTTTTTCTTGCTTATAGATGATATTGCTAGATGTAAAGTGAAAATTACATAAACATAACTATGATCTGCATGCATAGTATAAAACAAAACTTCCTCTAAATTCTGAACAATATATATATATATATTAAGAGTAGTGCTGAAATATATGAATAATATATTCAGCCTGAATGGAATACATTGTTAGATTGAAAGCCTGAATAATTAATTAAGAACCTTGCTACAGTGTGTATGGGTAAAGGATATAGTTATACCATACTTTATCAGAGTGAAAGACTTTGCTAGAGCTACAGTCTGCACCACAAATAATTATGAATAGTAAAATATTAACCATGGTGATAAACTGAAATTACGAAATTGTCTTCTGTGAAATATCAAACTATTCTAAAGAATTTATAAATGACTTTCTTATCTAAAATTATAGTTATCAAGATAGATATATTACAGAGGACTAATAGTAACTAAGGTTTCCTGACTAGCTGGAAATATGTCCTTCAATTATCGATATATCTTCTCCACAAGCATAGTATGAAAATGATGATGAAGTGTAAGAAAGGTATTGTAAATGAAACATATAAAATACTTCCAACCACATGTATGTCCTGTAGCTAACTGTGATGTAAATATATATTTTAACCCAGAAGAAAAATTATCAGTGATTTAAATCTGATCCTAATGTTGTAAACGAAATAAAAAATTTACACCTCTCTGTGAGTCAAGAGGTCTTAACAAGCACATTAAAAGTTTAAGTGTAATGAAAAGAATTAATATAGAAGAGCGATGATGGATATAATCCTCATGCCATTGCATTTAAAAAAAAAAGAGAAACACTATAGTGAAATGTCTCGTTCAAATGAGAAAGAGAGGATTCAAATCCTCGAGCTATAGTTTCAATACCCAATGAAAATAAAACTTTAACCACTAGAGAAATGTGTAATTGGAAATGCAGAGATGCGCCTAGGTTTCCATGACAAATCTGGATTACAATCCGAGAGCAAGAATAAAAATCAAGTCTGAATGCTTGGGATAAAATGAAAATTCTATACATGACAGTGAAGAGTTAATGTCTTCACTACCTACAACATCACCATAACAGAGGTTCAATTTCTATTGTAAAATGATTTCAACTCAAACTTCGACGTGTACTAGAAGTTTCCAATCTCGTTACCTGGCTAAGAGTATGTGAAAACCCCTTCAGAATTTTGGCATAATCTGCCATAGATGTGCATCAAATAACGAATTCGTTAAGAGCCTACACATATGTAAATATATATATCAAAAGAACATGACATTTTCACCAACTGTCTGCAATCAATTGAAATCATTACCAAGGGGTATGCTTAAGACGTGAGAGATCATATGAGCTCAACCATACACAGAGCCATAAAAGCCACTCTACACTACATAGCGAAGACAAGGAAAGGTCAACCGAGGATAGTGTAGGTATATAGTATAACTAACTTAATTGAGAAAAAAAAGCTCGATAACCAAACCAATGGAGCAACATTTCACCAGGCTTCGTATAAGAAAAAAAAATTCAACAGAGGTTTAGATCACGACTCACTTACCTGATGAGAAGCCGAGATGATTCATAAGTCTCAGAAATTGTGATGTCCCACGGCATATGTCTCTTTGTCCAGAGTGAGAAATGCTCCGTTGATACAAAGAACTCAGCAAATGAATGGAATCACCACGTAAAAAAAATAAATTATACCTCACCGCCATCCAAACCCTATTAAATTGTTACCTTACAAGTGTCATGATCTAAGTGAGGCATACCAAATAGTAGGGTCCGATGGGGAGGGAAGATCAACATTACCTCAAGCTAGAGAGGATGCGTTAATGTGTCAATTAATTCATCCTAAAATAAATTAACTCTAGCATACTCAGCAGATCTCAAGGAGATCACTTAAAAATCAAAATATACATTCAACAAGTGATAGTACAGGAAAGTGTACACGCAAAGGGAATACAACCTCTAGAGACATTAAAGAGGTCAAGTACTAATCCTTTTTCAAATCTCCACGTACCATACATAGTACTGATTGTAAAGATTTTGTAAACGGTGCAAATCACCATACATTAAATGAACTACCAAGTAGACTCCAGTGGAGTATACGCTTCAACATAAAAACATTAAGGTGTAGCAAGTTCAAAAGGAACTAGACGGGGTAGTCATATAAATATATGTATCATGAGAATTGCATTGGGGTAAACGATATTCCTCATGCTCTAAGGGTACATTATAATTTGAATGAAGTCATCAACGATTACACATGAGAACCTATTTAAGGAAGAGCAATAAATCATATAGATTATTATAATTTGTTTATGATGTTGGGATTAATAAATGTGGGAAATTAACTATAGGCATAAAAAAAAAAAAATGAATCACCAAAATTTTAGGTACCTATGCTTAAGTTGGGTATATGCTAATGATAATTGTCCTAACTCTTGTAATAAGGGAAGGAGTGAAAGATTTAGATATATAAAAGTTGGCTCTTGTAATAAGAGGAGTGAGAGCTTTACATACAAAGGTTAAGAATGTGTTAGAGTCAGCCTTTGCAGCTTTCCTTCAGTGATCAAACATGCTCTTACAAAGTGATTTTAAGGTGTCAAGGTCAAATTTTGTCATTTCAATGAGTCTTCAAGCAAAATTTGGTCACTAGGCATTAGGTCTAGGGTTTGTTTTCACTCTTTTCAAATTTGTCCAAATGTCGTTCCATGTCACCATTCAGCTGAGTGTGCCATCATTCAGAGGGTTTTCATCATCATGTAAGGTTCCAAAGAGTCATTTTACACCTCGTTCATGCTTCAGTTGTGCCTAGGTAAGGTCCATTTCCCTCTCCTAGGGTTTTGGAGGTAATTCCTCTTGGATGGTTAAATCATCGAAAACATTTATATCCTGATGTTCATAAACCTTCCCCTATCCTTAATATACCTTATTAAACACTTCCCATCACTGAGATTCCCAAAATTCTTCATTTTTGCACAAACCCTAGTTTCTTGCCACAACTTGGCAATTTTCTAGGCTAGGCCTGTGTTTTTCCCTTTTGGACCCCTTCCCCTCACTCAATCTATGATATTCCACTTTCCCCTGCTTCCTAACATCCCTCATTACTTCCCAAAATTTCCCCAAGAATTTATAAGCCCCTTATCCCCTTCATTTCGCTTCATTTCGACAAAATCCCTTGTTTCACACATCGGGATAAGTTTCACTCAAAAGATGTTTCAGAGAAATAAAAGATGCATTTTGGAAAACTGAGAGAGGTTTTTGTCCAAACCATGCCAAGGAAGAAAACCCTCCTTCACTTTTTACACAGGTGTCATGGTTTTAGAGAAATGTCAAAAATACCGTTGCCTTAAGAGAATTGATGCACCTGCTGGGAGTAGTGTTGGGAGATTTGATTTTTGATAGGGCAAATGAGCTCCAAATTGGGAAATTCCACTTGGGTTGGATAGCCAACATCCAGAGCTTTCCACAGAGCTATTATGAGCTCAATTTGGATGCCAGGAAGTACCTCAAAACCAGGTTGAACGGCGCGCGACCCACTTGTTTCAGGGGTGAGACCCACTTAAATTTTTGGCTGAATTTTCAACTTCCAACTCAGAGTTTCGGCCAGTTTGGACCAGTTTTGCTTGGGGATGAAAATTTTGAGTTATTATGATGTAAATTTATGTTTTGAATGTAACTTTGGTTCATTTTTACCTATTCTAGAAGATTCACTCTTAAAAAAGTGAAAATCATGTAAATGAATCAGTTTCCACTCTTTTAGAGGCAAGTTGTTAGCTGCCTAGATTTTAGTTCCTTGATTAGAATTTGGTTGAAACTGACCCCTGAAGGAGGACTTCGACCCCTAGAGGTGTGGGAAGGGGTTAGGATGCTCTATATGATGTAATTTCTCAATCATTTTCAGAGGTTGGAGAGGTTGGACTCTTGGGAGACTTTTGGCACCATTGTACATATTTTTCATATTTTGGCTAAGGAAAGATCAGAGGTTTTGCGGCACTTGTTGGGATCCTTGTGGTGTTTTGTTCTTGATGTTTTTTTCTCTCTATTTACTGTAAGTTCTTCATGTTTAATTTATTCCATTCCTTTCATATGCTTCTGAACTAAATTGAATGAGTAGATGAGGTTGAATCCATTGTTTACTGTGCTCTGCCTTTGAATTCATTTAGTTCTATATGTTTTCTACTGTTTGGAGAGGATCCAAGTTCTTCTTTGCCCTCTTAAGCTCCTCGTCAGTCTAAGTTGTCCGTAGATCCAATCAAAAGAATCAAGACAATCACCTACCTCGCTCCAACTCGAAATCTGCAAAGGTCTGACCTTATCCCCGGACCCAAAATTTGTTTTCCCCATTCCTCCAGCGAAAAACCAAAAAATAAAAATCAAACTTACCTATCTCTTTACTAGCCTAAAATCAGCTCCTATCGTAAGTCATCTCGCACCCTATTGCTCATTTTATCGAGATTAACGGAGAGAGCCCTCTCCTGCCCTCGTAGGGCTAGCTACGAGGCTGAGCGTGGTTTGATGTAGCCTTGAGTTTCACCTTATTTCAGCCTAGGGTAGATTTGAGTGCTAACATAGTGGCGACCATACTGGGGAAGAAAATGGTTTGCTTGTTACTGTCATTTGCTATAGACGGAGTCTGAAGTCACGCTAGGTAGCCTTCGAACTGCACATTGCTCTGCGAGTGCATAGTAGATAAAATCTACTTCAGTCGATCTCCGGTTTAGCTTGTGAATGTGTCCCTTGATTTGAGAATTTCCCCAGTACATGTATCGAGTTTAGATCTGATGGTTGATGGTGGACAACGATCAGACATAAGAAGGCTGAAATCATTCACCTGGTGACTCCAATTCAAAGTAGAGACTCCACTGGAGGACTGACTCTTTCTTTGAGAAAATGGAAGGATCTTACACAAAGTTCAGGTATCTAAAGTGGAATGGTATTCAGGATCTAATCTGCTTTCTTGTAAATTATTTCTTCGCTGGTTTTGAAGCTGTCTTGAAAGTTTTTCAGAGTTTGTTGTATGAGAAAGGTGATCAAAATCTTCACTCGACCTATTCAAAAAGTGTAAATACTGAGTTTCCCTTTGATCCTGGCCTCCTTACTTTTCCCACATCTTATGATGACTCTCTTCAGAGTGATGAGCCTAAAGAAAACAAAACTGATCCCGCAGCTCTTGTACATACCCCTACATCTTGTAAAATTCCAGATCGGTACAAACCTCTTGTTTTACCTTCTGTTCTTCATGCTTTTCCTGCAAATTATGACCTATATCTACCAAGATTTGATGGTGAATGTAACAATGTCAACGCTGAGCAACATGTGCAGAATGTTGAGACTTTTCTAGATCTTTTTGAAGTTGATGATGAAGATGTTAGTATCAGACTTTTTGCTCTTTCTTTGCAAGGCCAAGTGAAGAGTTGGTTTAAAGCCCTACCTGATGCGAGCATTTCAGATTTCCAGCAGTTTGTCAAAGTTTTCCTTGACAGGTGGATGATCGGACAAAACTTTTTGTTGATTATAGAGGAGTATAACCAGCTGAAAAGATTGCGAGGGGAGACAGTACGACAATTTTCTGCTAGATTTAACGAAGTTTATTATTCGATGCCAGCTGATATAAGACCTTCTCCTAGATCTTCTCTCTTACACTACCCAGGGGCCTTTGATCTGGAAATGAAGTTTCAGCTGAGAGAAAAGAATATTGCAACACTTCACGAGATGCAGAACAAGGCAGTAAATGTGGAGGCTCATTTGCTGATCTTGAGGGCAAGGTTGAAGGAAGAAGAAAAGAAGAATGTTTCAGAGCAGCTGACACCTTCAGAGGAAAAGCTTGATCTTTTCATAAATGCAGTAGAAGAGATGGTGCGGAAAATGACTGCAAAAAATGAAAATGACATTCAAGAACAAGCGGCTGACCCAAAACATTTTGTTTCTGATCCCAGTTGTCATAGTGATTTTTTTATAGATCATTGTGAAGAAGAGAGAGCTGTTGATATGATGTGTATGTTTGATGATGTGTTTTATACTGATGAATTGCCTCAGTTTGATCAGTATGATGATGATTATGTTCTCCAAACACAAGCTAATCTTGCAAACGAATCAGCAGCTAGTTTGTGCGAGGAGGAAGTTCACTTTCAGCAGCTTGAGTACAGTGATCAACCGATGCATATCAGCTATGGAAATGATGAGGAAAGTGCAGAAAATTTTGATGTAAGTGAAGGATCTTTGCCTTTTTGTTTTGATTCGTTTCAGTTCATTAGAGATAACTTCCATGCAATCAGAAATCAAACGTCAACAAGTCTTGATCTGGATCGTCTTGAGGGCAACGAAAACTTCTCATATTCAGATTTGCAACCCCCAAAAGTCATTGATTGTCAGGTTGCAGCTGAAGACTTGGAGGTGGGCACACATGATTTAATGATTCAAGGTGACTCCGTACCTTTCTGTTTTGAATCATTTCAGCTTTTGAAAGATAAATTGCATAGTAAATCTTCAGATGAGCAGCTTGTAGTATAAGATTTGCAGCCATCCAATGCAATTGAAGGTCAGATTACAGATGAAGGTGTGGAAGATGAAATACACGATCTGATGATGCAGGAAAATTCTATACCCTTTTGTTTCGAATCATTTCAGTTTATAAGGCAGAATATTCGTAATATGTCTCAAGGAAAAGAGGAACAGCCAGTAGGATGTCATACAGTTTCAAGGGATACAGTGCAGCAGTCTTCTCAATTTTTTGATGATCCTATTGCTCATGTGTTGGATGATGTTTGTTATAAAAATTCTGCTCCATTAGCTAACCATGTGCCCGAAAAGAATGTTGATGATGATCTTATTCAAAAGTTGCCTTCATTGTCTTTTCTAACAGATTTTTCATTACAAAGCTCATTTCAAGGTTTGCAGTCATATGAGGAGATTAATGAAGGAGACTTTTGTTCTGTTTGTAATCAGCAACAGTGTTTGGTTATTCATGAATTTAAGGATCCTTTTGACAGCTTGCTGCAATCACCAAAGAAAGACAGCATAGAGGTGAGAAAATTTTTAAGATCAAGGTATGGAGATTTCCTAGATCAGAGCTATGTTTATGAAGATCCGTTTGCAGTATTCTTGCAGTCCTCTAGTCAATTCATGCTTTGCAAGTTTATCAGCAGTCCACTTGGTTCAAAGTTTTGATGGGAGTTGCCTTTCAGTAGTTCTTTCTTGTTGTTCACAAGTGAGCACTTGCGGAGAAATCAAACAGTAGATGGAATGCTTACATGGTTGCATTGGTTGTTCCATTTCACTTGATCAGGTGGTGTAAAGCACAATTAGAGTAGGTTGTATTGAATAAGCTCTACTTTGAGCATATTTCCAGTTTTTCGGTTGTTTTTAAGTATCAAGTTAGTTTTTAGTTGAGTGAGATTCAATTTGTGTCGTCAAGTCATCAGTTTTCAGTCATGCATTTCAGTTTGAGTTTTTTGATTCCATTGCCCAATGGATAAGGCACTGGTCTGCTCTCCCAAAGATCTGCCGTTCTTGGCACCTCCAAGGAGCTACCATCCCCATTGGAGCCAATGTTAGAGTCAGCATTTGCAGCCTTCCTCCAGTGATCAAACATGCTCTTACAAAGTGATTTTAAGGTGTCAAGGTCAAATTTTGTCATTTCAATGAGTCTTCAAGCAAAATTTGGTCACTAGGCATTAGGTCTAGGGTTTGTTTTCACTCTTTTCAAATTTGTCCAAATGTCGGTCCACGTCACCATTCAGCTGAGTGTGCCATCATTCAGAGGGTTTTCATCATCATGTAAGGTTCCAAAGAGTCATTTTACACCTCGTTCATGCTTCAGTTGTGCCTAGGTAAGGTCCATTTCCCTCTCCTAGGGTTTTGGAGGTAATTCCTCTTGGATGGTCAAATCATCGAAAAAAATTGTATCCTGATGTTCACACACCATCCCCTATCCTTAACATACCTTATTAAACACTTCCCATCACTGAGATCCCCCAAATTCCTCATTTTTGCACAAACCCTAGTTTCTTGCCACAACTTGGCAATTTTCTAGGCTAGGCCTGTGTTTTTCCCTTTTGGACCCCTTCCCCTCACTCAATCTCCGAGATTCCACTTTCCCCTGCTTCCTAACATCCCTCCCTACTTCCCAAAATTTCCCCAAGAATTTAGAAGCCCCTTATCCCCTTCATTTCGCTTCATTTCGACAAAATCCCTTGTTTCACACATCGGGATAAGTTTCACTCAAAAGATGTTTCAGAGAAATCAAAGATGAATTTTGGAAAACCGAGAGAGGTTTTTGTCCCAAAAATGCCAAGGAAGAAAAAAGTCCTTCACTTTTTACACAGGTGTCATGGTTTTAGAGAAATCTCAAAAATACGGTTGCCTCAAGAGAATTGATGCACCTGCTGGGAGTAGTGTTGGGAGATTTGATTTTTGACAGGGAACATGAGCTCCAAATTGCGAATTTCCACTTGGGTTGGATAGCCAACATCCAGAGATTTCCAACGAGCTATCATGAGCTCAATTTGGATGCCGGGAAGTACCTCAAAACCAGGTTGAAAGGCGCGTGACCCACTTGTTTCAGGGGTGAGACCCACTTAAATTTTTGGCTGAATTTTCAACTTCCAGCTCAGAGTTTCGGCCAGTTTGGACCAGTTTTGCTTGGGGATGAAATTTTTGAGTTATTATGATGTAAATTTATGTTTGGCATGTAAATTTGGCTCATTTTTACCTATTCTAGAAGATTCACTCTCAAAAAAGTGAAAATCATGTAAATGAATCCGTTTCCACTCTTTTAGAGGCAAGTTGTTAGCTACCTAGATTCTAGCTCCTTGTTTAGAATTAGTTGGAACTACTCCTAGAAGGAGGAATTCGACCCCTAGAGGCATGGGAAGGGGTTAGGATTCTATATATGATGTAATTTCTCAATCATTTTCAGAGGTTGGAGAGGTTGGACTCTTGGGAGACTTTTGGCACCATTGTACATATTTTTCATATTTTGGCTAAGGAAAGATCAGAGGTTTTGCGGCACTTGTTGGGATCCTTGTGGTGTTTTGTTCTTGATGGTGTTTTCTCTTTGTTTACTGTAAGTTCTTCATGTTTAATGTATGCCATTCCTTTCATATGCTTCTGAACTAAATTGAATGAGTAGATGAGGTTGAATCCATTGTTTACCATGCTCTGCCTTTGAATTAATTTATTTCTATATGTTTTCTACTGTTTGGAGAGGATCCAATTTCTTCTTTGCCCTCTTCAGCTCCTCGTCGGTCTAATCTATCCGTAGATCCAATCAAAAGCATCAAGACAATCACCTACCTCGCCCCAACTCGAAATCTGCAAAGGTCTGACCTTATCCCCGGACCCAAAATTTGTTTTCCCCATTCCTCCAGCGAAAAACCAAAAAATCAAAATCAAACTTACCTATCTCTTTACTAGCCTAAAATCAGCTCCTATCGTAAGTCATCTCGCACTCTGTTGCTCATTTTATCGAGATTGACGGAGAGAGCCCTCTCCTGCCCTCATAGGGCTAGCTACGAGGCTGAGCGTGGTTTGATTTAGCCTTGAGTTTCACCTTATTTCAGCCTAGGGTAGATTTGAGCGCTAACAGAATGGAAGAATTTTAACCTTATACTCAGAAAGAGAACATAGATGATAATATGGGAAGAATTCTCCTTAAATAATTATTACTTAAAAAAAAAACAAAATATACTTAATTTTAGTAAGTATAAATGAAAAAAAAAATTATGTTATTGAAGGGGAATTGAGGTACATTACAATTATTAGTTGTTTCTATAATGATGTTGTGATTACAAATAACATTGTTTAGCCAATTTAATGTCTTAAATTTTTTAACATAAATTGTCAACCGATGTTAGTAATTTGATGAAGTGTGGTGCACAATATATGCTTAGTTAACCTTCTTCTTACTTTGTTGTGTATTTTTTTATGTTGTTTTTGGGGAGTTTTGTTATTTATGTATAAAGGTTAATTTTAAGGAATGAGAACTATGAAATGAATGAACTGAATCTAATGAAGTTTAAGTGTTAAAACTAATTTTGAAAGAAGAAAGAAAAGGAAGTGTTCTTTTACTATTCTAAAAAATATGAATAAAATTAAATGGTTAGAATCTAATCTAAAAGCAGAGTATCTATTCTAATGGCTTTGATCTTTTGAAATTTAAAGTTAATTCTAATCTATCTCAATTTATTTCTACTCCATGGATTAAAATATGAATCTTATGAATAAGAATTGAAAGGAAAATGCTAATATAAATTAAATCAGATTCAAAGGAAAAACAACTATTGTATGACCAACTAATGAAGCATTCAATATGGAAGTATGATAGAGTCACCCTCTTGACATGATTTACAAGCAATTGATTACATTTTAGTTTAAATATTTAATCTAATAACGCAATTAAATAACATGTAAAATAAAGCTCAATTACTGTATATTTTAAATAATCAAGCATCCAATTTGGAAGAATGACAGATTCATCTTCTTGGCATGATTTACAATCATCTAATTATACATCTAATTGAGGATATAATCTAGGAAAGAAATGTAAAGGCATGTAAAGAAAAACTCAATTATTGTGTATGTTAAATACTGAAGGATTCAATTTGAAAGTATGATAGAGTCATCTTCTTGACATGATTTAAAATCATCTAATTACACACACAATTGAGGTTTTAATCTAAGAAAGTAGTGTAAAAACATGTAAAGGAACTAAACAACTGTGAGCTCTAATTCCTCAAACATAATCAAATTTGGAAAATAGAAGAATCTACTTTCTTGAGATGTTCTAGGAAAACAAAAGATTACACAGTCATGCTAGAACTAATAGTAAGAAAGCATTCATAAATTTAATATATGATTTTAATCTAAAATCTGCAACGCAATGTGAATCTATTTATGAATTGGAAAAATAGAGCTACTGAAATTAAACTAAAACAACTAATGAAAAATCTCATCCTGTGTAGGGGCCCTTTGCGACAGAATAGGTTGAAATCCTACCAGACTATACGAATTGGCAGACAACTTGTGTTTTCGTAGTGTTTGGAGGACTTATCAGATGTGGTGGAGGTGCTCTACCCAAGTCTGACTAAAGATCAAAATGTCATCCAAGTACAAAAATACAAATGAGTTGGTGAAAGGCCGCAAGATGTCGTCCATGAATCTCATGAAGGTTGCAGGAGCATTCGTCAACCTGAAAGCCACGACCAGCCATTCAAAAAGGCCCTCCTTAGGCTTGAAGGTAGTCTTCCACACAGCAGAGGGTTCGATTGGTACATGGTGATACCCATACTTCAAGTCGATCTTGTTGAAATATTTTTCCCCTTTGAGTTGGTCCATAAGGTCATCAATATGTGGGATAGGGTACCTGTTCCATAAAATGATCTTGTTAAGTTCCTGATAGTAAATTTTAAGTCTCCAAGTCCCATCCTTCTTCTGTACCAACACGATCAGGCTCCCACAAGGTCATGAACTTGGCTAGATGTGACCTTTCTGCAACAGCTCCTAAATCTCCCTCTTGATTTCATCGTTCTACAGAATAGAGCACCGATAGATACGTAGATTGGGTAGTAGCACACCTAGGGTCAGATCAATGGGGTGATTGACCTGACAATGTATAGGCACCCTTGTGGGTGAGGTGAATATGTCCCCGTACGCCTCCACAACCTTGTCCATTTTTTGTTGTCATGCAAAGAAGTCATGTTTGGAGGTCATGGCCATACTCTTATTATTTCCCTAGGGGAATATCATCAAGAAAATAAATTTCCTGGTTTGGGAAATGAGCTTACTTCATTGTTTTGCAGTAACCAAAGATATAGTGGTAGGCGGTGGTACCTCTGGTATCTTATACAACTTATTTCCCAAAGTAACAATAATAACAGGAGGTCGAGACTCATACATAGCATGAAACTTCAACAAGTATGGTTGGCCTAATAATATATTAGAAATATCAAGAGGATAAATGTCACATAATACCTCATCCGTGAAGGGCTTGATGCTATAGGGAAGGTGACAATATTGGCTAACGCAAAGATCTCGTCCTTGGTGAAGCCACCCGATGGTGTATGGTTGTGGGTGCGTTGTGGTCGGCAAGTCCAACCGCTTCATGACATCTGCTGAAATGAGGTTCTTTTTTCTCCCATTGTCAACAATGAACTATATCAGGGAACCCTTTACCCACATATAAGAGTGGAAGATACACTCCGCCTACTCTGAATCTTCCAATTCTTCCTTCTGGATCTTCACAGTGCAACAATGGCACTAGGCTCCACATCAACAATCTGTTTCCCTTTGTCATTCCCCTTTTCTAGTTTTGACTCATAGTCGGATCATGCATCTGATTTAGAATCCCTCATCTCGGCCACCAACGACTGCTTGGCCTGACACTCGCTTGTGTTGTGAATGGAGATCTTATGGAACTCACACCACTTTCTCGTGACCTTCTATGGCTTCACTGTGTTTTTATTTTCTTGTGGCTTTGGCAGGTTGTATTGGGCCACCATGCCTTGGCATTTTCCTTTTTTCTTTGGTTTGGAGGCACCTTTCCCTTGCGTTTGGTTCGCAGATCCAAAGTCTCGCTTCTTCCATTTTAATTTCTTTTCAATCTTTGTAGCATACTGATATACGGTACTGAGTGAGAAGATGTCGAGGAAATCCATTTCCTCCTGAATTCATCTATGTAGACAACTACGATACTTTAGCACCAAATGTTTCTCTGAACCTTTGATACCCAACTTTGTGCCCAGGGTATGGAGCAGATTCATCATCTCATGCACAACTTGATCCCTTTTTTGCCGCAACATGGTCCATTGTATGTACTTGTCCTCAGAGCTCCCCATAGGATAATATTTTTCCTTGATGGAATCTCAGAAAGAATTCCATGTGGATACGGCTGAGAACAGAGAGCGTTTTGTCTTGTCTTTTTTCTCACAGCAGGTTTCCCACGAATCCATAACATGTGGGGTAGCTTTGAGGAGTGCAAAAAAAATCTTCTCGTTGTATGAAAAGTTACAAACCAAGAAATATCCTTCTAATAGATTTAACCATATATTTATGGAATCTAAATCTATTTGACCCTAAAATATGGGAATGACAAAGTTTACTTGTACCTTAAATGGAGTCGTGCCTCTAGAGTGGCTATTGGTTGTAGATGCATCGCCAGTGGGCAGTCGTTGAAGGATTTGGGAGAAGTTGTCCATCATCGTGTTACTTTGTTTTTCGAGGGCCTCCTCAAGAAATATTTTGATAGGATCTCCTAATCCATCATCTTTCTTTTCATCCCCCATGGGCAGTTTTTGGGGTTTGCGAGGCTGATCTTGCAAAGGTTCAACCAGATTGAGCCCTAACTCCTTATACCATGACATCATTGGGGACATGAAAAGAAGGATCGAGAAAAATAAGACTGCTCTGATACCATTGATCACTGGGGCCTCTCTATTATTTAGAAACAATAAAAAAAACCCTAAACATCCAAAACCCTAACCCTAGGAGATGAAGCGCCAAAAATATGGGCCCTATTTGGGTAAATTGGTGTTCAACTTCTCAGGGACATAACTTTGGCATACGATCTCAGTTTGACATGCATCATACTTATTTATAGATATATATCTAAGGAATACAACTTTTGATGTCAGAAACATCAGTCCATGCACCGATGTTGCTCCCGATTTTCCCAAAAAATGTCATTTAGGGCCTCAAAATGGCTCCAAAAGTTTAGGACCAAAAAAAATGCTAAAAATAGTATGTTGAGCCAAAACTGAAAAACTGAAAGAGATAATGTTGGCACCCTAAGTGGAATAGGAGGGTGGCCACCAATATCTACCTGGATCAATTACACCATATTTTCATACGCTTCATTCGCTAATCATATGCATGGGTCATGACCCTAGGTCGAACCTAAAATCGACCACTTAATTTCACACATTAAGTTCCTCCTTTGGGGATAAAATAATTTTGTATTTAAGTTATATTTGTGGGGAAAGAAATATAAAAAATTTGCCACAACCACTATCATATAAAACATAATGGTTGACATTTTAGGGAACTAGAAATCATTTCTATTGAATATAGTTAAAGACAATTGAAGAATGGGTGCACACTTGTGAGTGGATGATACCACGAGGTTTTATTGAGACTCCTCACTCTTTATATATCGAATATCTCTTCATTGTTTGATTTAAACTTGAAGAAAAGGTAGTTTAGTAGTATTTCTACTAGGTTTCTCTTTTAGTGGTTCTTATAGGAGGGTGGGTATGTAAGACAATTTTTTTATGAGAAATTAGGATTTCATTGCCATTTACCTCATAATTATATCTATCTTACTTTTCGCTTCACTCATATCTACATCAAATCTCCTTAGATATCCTTACCTCTTGTGATACTTGCATGGAAGACACTTTTATCTACACTTCATATTCTTTCATCTATGATGTCTTCAACCATTATTAAAGGAAGGATTTGGAGGGGTCATAGTCTAGGCAAGTTTGAGAAAATTTAATTTATCTTTTGACTTGAGTAATGTTATTGACTAGGAAGAAAATTTCAATTAAAAAATCCATATTGTAATTTTTGGAAGTGTTATATTTTTTTTCTACATCGTTAATGTGACAACATGTTCATCATAGTAAGTACTATATGTACCTTATATTATTTGTACAAGATATGTAATTCATTGATATATGTTGGAAATATGATTAAATATGTTGTCCTTGATGGCAGCCTAGTTTATGAAGTTTTCCTTGATGGAAACCTACTTGATGAGTTGCCTATGATAAGAAACATATGTGTTAAAGACGTAAAAATTAAGTTTCTACAGGTCAGTTTAGATGTGACAGAGAAAGAAATTCCAGTAAGTGCCAGAGAAATGAAACAAGAAATATTTATCAATGTATACATAGGTTTGATGAAGGAAAACCACATATGGATGCAATGTATATGCTAATGTTATGAATACAACCCACCTATACATCCAAAAATTAGTATATACATTTTTTTGATGAAGATAAATCGCGTATACATGCGGGAAAGAAGAAGAAAAGTTGTGTATTCCTTTTGCACTATAAAATTATGATACCAAGGGGCATTACCATGGTATTAGCCCACAATATTGAGGGTTGTATTGTCTATTTGATTTCGTTCAAGAATACCATTGGAAGTTGTGTGGTTTTGGCTCATGGTATTGATAAAGACTAAAACTATATAAGGAGAAGAAGATCATAGTGCTAGGGTGTGCATGTGTCTAGGGATTGAATGAATACTTCACTCTGAAGTATATCTGATGGAATGGGTTATATTTTATTGATAGATTTGAATTAATAATGCACCTATGAATAAAAATGATGGATCAAGAACTCTAGACCTAAAATGACTATGTATTTTCTGAATATGTTTATGGAATGTTTAGATCTGTGATCTAGCGAATTTTTGCTGAAGTGAAGGGTAAGATATGAACTGATTAGTTATTTTGAAGAGTTGTGAAGTCCTGAAAAAGTTGCAGATCTATGCACAGGCTTTTCCTAGCAAAAGCGCGTATATACGTAAGTTGGTTTCAACAAAATCACGTATGGAATCTAAGGTCAGTCCTAAAATAGTTGCAGATCTATACGCAGGTTTGTCTCTGTGAAAGCAGGTATATACACAGGTTCATTTTAGAAAAACCATGTATGGAATCTAGGGCTTTGTTGAAGTATTCAGACAAAAATTTCTAATATTTTTTGTTGTATGATTGTTGTGTGTCAATGATGTCTTCATATAGATTTGTGTTGTTTGAATACTGATTATGGTGCTGGTAGATTATGATTAAAGATCTATTGCTGGTCAATTGGTTGATGGTTTAATGAATGAATTGATGGGGTTATAAGTTTCAGTTTGATGTATGTTCTCTGAGCTTAAATGTATGGAGTGGGTCCAGTCTGAAAATATGATGAAATGAGGCCTACATGTTGTGTTGTGTGGAATCTATTGGATCAAGTGTGAAAATTGATGAAACGTGGTCCATAGTGGTACTCATGGCTGCAGACTTTAATGATGGGGTCGTAGCTCCCTGCCAGTAGTAGTTGGTAAACAAGATCAGGGGGTAGCAACTCCCTTCTAGGAGTGGCTGGTAAAGGAGATCAGGGGGTAGTAACTCCCTTCTAGGAGTGGCTGGTAAAGGACATCACGGGGTAGTAGCTCCTTTCCAGGAGTGGTTGGTAAATGAGATCAGGGGGTTGGAGCTCCCTTCCAGTAGTTGATGAAGAACGAGAGAAGGCTACAACCTTCTATAGGTGGGTACCTACGTGGTGGTATGAGTCTGCACCAATACAATATTGTAAGCAGTTTTATTTATAATAAATATTGAAGACAGAGAGGACAACAATGGTGGTTTTCTCCAGTCTTGGGTTTCCACCTTAAATCCTGGTGTTCATGTGTGTTTCTTATGTGTGATGATTTATTATGTTCTTACTGCACATGCTTATTTCTTACTAAACACATGATGAATGAATGATGCACTGATCTAAGTAAAGAATTATCTGCATAATAAGATCTCTAGACATATGCAAGTTTCCTTAAATATATCCCCGTGTATACATGAGTTGGGTTCATTAAAGTCGTGTATGGAATTTAGTAAAGAAAAAGTAAAAATTTTCAGCAAGCTCTAAATAGTGATTCACCCCCCCTGTCAGTATTTTTCCCAACAATTGGTTTCAAAGAAGGTCCTTCACAAGATGCTTGATCTCTTGAAGGAGATCCATCACAATGGGAAGGAAGAAAAAGAACAAGGCTACTCAAAGAAAGAATATCTCAAAAATCATGTACAAAAAAATTGAAGAAGATGAAATAGGTATTGGTTATTGTTCTTGTGACTTAATTCCTTGTGCATGCAATGTTGAAGATAGTGAATACAAAAGTGAAAGTAATTTTATGGATATAGAAGTAGTAATTGCAAATCTCAAGAGTAAAGTTGAAGATAAACAGATCTTATTTAATGAGAGGGAATCTATCTACAAAGATATGATCTCAAGATTGAATGGACAGATAGATAAATATAAAAAGCTATAGGATGAAGTAACCAATCATAGTGAAGGAATTGAAGCAGAAATCCTCTCTAAAAACAGATATGGAAAAGTCAAATAAGAATAATGAACAACTTCTAGAAACATTTTAAGAACAAGAAAATGAGTTTAAAGAAGAAATTGTAACTTTGAATGAGAAATTTGAAGAAGGAAGAAGGGTAGAAGAAGGTATCAAGAAGAAATGCCAAAAATTGGATGTTGAGGTAAAAATTTTAAAAGGAAAATTAGAAGAAAAGGATAAACGCTTGAGGTTTCAAGATAGTAATAATATTTTGGATAATATTCTTAGTTGCCAAAGGTCTCCTTCTACTAAATTTGGTCTTGGTTTTCATGAAACTGCTAAAGGAGAATTTAGTTCACAAGACAATGCGAAAGATTCAAAGGATACCAATGCAAACCTGAAGTGTTTAAAGAGACAAAAAGTCAACCAACTATCATGAATTTTGAAAGCAAATCATTCGCTCCTAAATATAGAAGTATCAATCAATTCTCTCCTTTTATCAATAATGTTGAATGCTTTATATGTCATAAGTATGGACATGTTGCAGCCAAGTGTAGAAGCAAATCATTTTGGTCAGAGACAAATAGACACTACACAAAAAACTCATCAGCTCCCAGGTACTCAGGTTTCTTTAAGGATATTGTTTTTCATGCAGCAATTTTGGTCATAAAGCAGTTGATTGCAATAGAAGAAAGATTATACAAACACATTATGATCCTAATACTCCCTTTTATGGTCACATAAGATGTTATGATTTTAACAAATATGGGCATGTAGAAAAATAATGCAGGTTAAATAAGATGAACATATATGAGAAATTGGAGAATTTCCAGCACACAATAAGAAATGTCAAGCAAAGCTGGAAAAAGAAGAACCACTGGTCAAAAAGGTAGGGAATATTGACCCTAATGTAGTAATCCTCTTCTAAATTTAACTTCTCATAATGACTGCAGGAGTGATGTGAGGTACATTATAGGAATCAATAATGTATTATCACAAGGGGAGAAATATATGGTGATTCCCATGGTTGGTTTGGTAATTCTGGTTGTGTTTATATTTCTGACAGTGCATCTGACATGGAAAGAGAAGACAGGTAGAGGTGGTATAAGTTCAAGGGGAGATGGAGTTGTGAAATTTTCTATATTTCACTTTCTATATGCGGGTTTCATGAACTAAAACCACGTATACATGCGAGTTCCAATGGTGATAGTTGCGTATGTTTTTCTCTATTAAGAAAAATAGTGAGGCAGACTAAAAAATAGTTTCTAATATGCTGTTGACAGCAATAAATTTCTTGATCTGATGTTGATTATTATATCTGTTGATATGATATTAACTTTTTATTATCTACTTGATGAAGATTCTTTGATGAATTGGCTGGTCAAGGTGTTTAGGATGCTCAGACTTAGGGGGAGAATTAGCCTTGCTATGAATAATGCATTGTTGGCATTATGATGGTTATGAAATATGATCTCTCTCATGAGGTGTTTTGGTATTGGTTATAAAAATTCATATCTGTAATTTGATGAAAAGGTCATGATGAGACCTATGATGTAAAATTGCTATATTCAGTCATGTAAGGACTTGTTCAAATTTATAAACCCACTTGGTTGGGTATTTGAGTCAAATTTTGTTAACCCACTTGGTTGGGAAGTCAAGTCAAATATGTAATTCCACTTGGTTGGATCATTGATATAATTATGAGTCATTCGAGATAGGAATGGTCATACTCGGTTGAGTTATGGAGTGATGTACTTCATTGAAAAAGTTGTCTAAAGATTCAACATGAACTCGGGGGGAGCCTGGTCAATATAGTGTACATCAGATCTACAGAGCTCTTCTTTATACAAGGAAAGAGAAACCTTGTTTCGGTATTGATCCACCCTTTGCCCTTGATATCAAAGGGGGAGAGTATTTTGGTGTTTTAATAATGGTTATGGTTAATGTATATATCTTTTGTGGTGGTCAAACACCATCATGGTTGTGATCCAGTCCAAAGGGGGAGATCGTTGGCAATATGATGAAATATGTTGTCCTTGATGGCAACCTACTTGATGAAGTTGTCCTTGATGGAAACCTACTTGATGAGTTTCCTATGATAAAAAACCTATGTGCTAAATATGTATTTTGGTGTTTGAATAATGGTCATGATTAATGTATATATCTGTTGTGGTGATCAAACACCATCATGGTTGCCATCAAGTCCAAAAGGGGAGATTGTTGGAAATATGATGAAATATGTTGTCCTTGATGGAAACCTACTTGATGAAGTTTTCCTTGATATAAACCTACTTGATGAGTCGCCTATGATAAGCAACTGATGTGTTAAAGATGTAAAAATGATGTTTCTACATGTCAGTTCAGATGTGACAGAGAAACAATTCCAAAAGATGAAATATTTCTCAATATATACGTAGGTTTGATTAAGGAAACCCATGTATGGATGCAATGTATATGCTAATTTTATGAAGGCAACCCGCGTATACATCCAGAATTAGTATATACATTATTTTGATGAAGAGAAATTGCGTATACATGTGGGAAAGAAGAAGAAAAGTCGCATATGCCTTTTGCGCTATAAAATTATGATACTAAGGGGTATTACCATGGTATTAGCCCACAGTATTGAGTGTTGTATTCTCTATTTGATTCTGTCCAAGGATACCATCAGAAGTTGTGTGGTTTTAGCTCATGGTATTGATAAAAGCTAAAAATATATAACGAGAAGAAGATCAATGTGCTAAGGTATGCATGTGTCTGGCTATTGAATGAATACTTCACTCTCAAGTATATCTGCATGCAATGGGTTATAGTTTATTGATAGATCTGAATTAATAATGCACCTATGAATAAAAATGATGGATCAGGATCTCTTGACCTGAAATGAATATGTATTTTCTAGATCTGTTTATGGAATGTTTAGATCTGTGATCTAGTGAATGTTCATTGAAGTGAAGGGTAATATCTGAACTAGTTATTTATTCTAAATAGCTACGTAGTCTTGAAAAAGTTGCAGATATATACATAGGTTTGTCCCACCAAAAGTGCGTATGGAATCTAAGGTCAGTCCTGAAATAGTTGCAGATCTATACGCAGGTTTGTCTCTGTGAAAGAGCGTATATACGCATGTCTGTTTCAACAAAACCGCGTATGGAATCTAGGGTTTTGCTAAAGTATGCAGAAGGAAATTTCTGATATGTTTTGTTGTATTACTGTTGTGTGTCAATGATGTCTTCATATAGATCTCGATTGTTTAAATATTGATTATGATGATGGTTTATTATGATTAAGGATAAGTTTTTGGTTGATTGGTTAATGATTCAATGAATGAATTGATGGGGTTATAAGTTTCAGTTTGATGTATGTTCTTTGAGATTAAATGTGTGGAGCGGGTCCAATTTGAAAATATAATGAAAGGAGGCCTACAAGTTGTGTTGTGTGGAAGTTTTCAGATCTAGTGTGAAAATTGATGAAACGTGGTCCATAGTAGTGCTGATGGTTGTAGCCTTTAGTGAGGGTGTCGTAGCTCCCTTTCAGTGGTACCTCGTAAACAAGATCAATAGGTAGTAGCTCCCTTCCAAGAGTGGTTGGTAAAGGAGATCAGGGGGTAGGAGCTCCCTTCCAGGAGTGGCTAGTAAATGAGATGAGGGAGTTGGAGCTCCCTTCCAATAGTACCTGCAGAATGAAAGAAGGTTGCAACCTTCTCCAGGTGGGCGCCTGCGTGCTAGTATGAGTCTGCGCTAATACCAGATTGTAAGAAGTTTTATTTATAATAAATATTGAAAATAGAGATGACAACAGCGATGGTTTTCTCGTGACTTGGGTTTCCACCTTAAATCCTGGTGTTCATGTGTGTTGCTTATGTGTGATGATTTATTATGTTCTTACTGCACATGCTTACTTCTTACTAAACATATGATGAATGAATAATGCACTGATCTAAGTAAAGAATTATTTGCATAATTATATCTCTTGACATATGCAGGTTTCCTTAAATATATCCACGTGTATATGCAAGTTGGGTTCATTAATGTCATGTATGGAATTTAGTAAAGAAAAATTAAAAGTTTTCAGCAACCTCTAAATATTGATTCACCCCTCCCCCCCCCCCCCCCCGTATTTTTCCCAACATCTAAATATTGATTCAGCCCCCCTCCCCACCTTATTTTCCCAATAATATATTCATTTAAATAATCCAATAAAGAATACAATGATTACATGTAGAGACATTCATTGATATATAAAATGTATCTAATTTATTGTTGGGAAAAACATTGAGACGGGGGGGTTGAATCAGTATTTAGATCTGACTGAAAACTTTTTACTTTTTCTTTCTCTAAAACCTAGACGCTACCTTAGTAAACAAAACTCGCGTATACAGGCGGATATCCTTAAGCAAACTTGCGTATGTCCAGAGCTCTTATTATGCATTTAATTCTTTAATTAGATCATTGCATCATTCATTCATCAGATGATTAGGATTAGTAAGCAGTAAGCACGTGCAGTAATAATAGAATAAACCATCACACATAAGAAACACACATGAACACCAGTATTTAAGGTGGAAACCCAATTCGGGAGAAAACCACCGATGTCGTCATCTCTATCTTCAATATTTATTATAAAGAAAACTTCTTACAACCATGTACTGGCGCGGACTCATACTAGCACACAGGCACCCACCTGCAGAAGGCTACAACCTTCTCTCGTTTACCAGCCTCTCCTGGAAGGGAGCTACAATCCCCTGCTCTCATTTACCTGCCTCTCCTGGAAGGGAGCTACTACCCCCTACTCTCGTTTACTAGCCTCTCGTGGAAGGTAGCTACTACCCCCTGCTCTCATTTACCAACTACCACTAGAAGGGAGCTACAACCCCCTCACTGAAGGCTTCGACCCCTCAGCACCACCATGGACCACGTTTCATCAATTTTCATACTGGACCCACTCCACACATTTAAGCTCAAAATTCTTCAAACTGAAACATATAACCCCATAAATTCATTCATTGAGTCATCAACCAATCAACCAACAACTTGATATTTAATCAATAGCATAATCAACATTCAACGAACCCAGATCTGTATGAATACATCATTGACAGATAGCAGTAAGACAACAAAACAGATTAGACAATTCATTCCACATACTTCAGAAAAACCTAGACTCCATACGCACTTTTACTTCACTGAACCTGCATACATACGCGCTTTCATAGAGACAAAATTGCGTATACTTCAGTGCATTTTATTCTTCAGAAACCCTAACTGCCATACGCGCTTTTCTTTAAGAGGATCCACGTATATAGGTGATTTTCATGAAACGAACCTGCGTATATATATGAAACTTTTTAGGACTGTGCAGCTCTTCAGATCAGATAAACAACTCAGATCTCATCTTTTACTTCAGCAAATATTCGCCAGATCACAGATCTAAACATTCCATAAACATATCTAGAATAGTCATTTTCAGATCTAGAGATCCCTCTTCATCATTTTCTTCATAGGTGCATTATTAATTCAGATCAATCAATAAACTATTTCCATTCCATGCAGATATACTTCAAAGTGAAGTATTCATTAAAGCCCAGACCTATGCACACACTTTCACTATGATCTTCTTCTCCTTATATAGATTTAGCCTTTGTCAATGCCATGAGTCAAAACCACTCAACATATAACATCCCTAGTTTATGTGTTTTGTTTTAAACTAGACATTTGAACTTTAATCCTAAGGGGAGTGGACCCCAAGGGACAAGTGTGTTGTGAATGTAATTAAATATTCAAATTTGAGGAAATGAATAAAAGGATTGTGCGCAGATTGACCAAAATGAGATTTATGAGATCACTTGCTAAATCCATGAGGATGGATAAGGCAAATACTTTCCCCACAATCTTTCAAAAATCCTTGAAAGAAATTATTTCTAATTTAGATTTTTGAGGAAGAATCTAAATTCCCCAATGATGAGGATAATAGTTGGGAAGAGGTAAAAAGCTGGAAAAGCTGAGGAAAAGCATAAAACAACTTTAAAGAATCCCTAAAATGGGAAGCCTAGGCAAACAGGAAGAAAAGCATCCTGATATTCTGGACACAGAATTAGAAACATGCTTTGGGGAACAATAGCTTAAATAAGCTGCTCCTAAACAAATTAGAGGTTAGTCTGTTCTAGGAGATGATCTCAGCTCGGGGGTGAGTTCTGGGAGACAAAAGGACTCCAAGGTTGGGAGGTTGGTTGACTGCATGAGTTGTATGTCTCTAAAATTATTGGTGTGTTTATTTCATATAGTATGAATTGGCTACATATAACAATTGATTTGTACATTTGATTTATTAATGCTACAGTTAATAGAATTAATCATAAGGAATTCACCTTTATAATTCTGTATAGTTGTAGAACATAAATCTGTAGAGTAGAATCTAATAGAAATTCTAAACCGAGGTTGGTTTAAATATGAGGATACATATTCCTCTACAGATAATTGAACTTTGGACTACTTCTGATCTATTAGTATAAACTATGAACATGAGTAGGATAAAGCAGTGTGAGAGTTACTGTACTAACTTTGAAAATTTCCATATATGAACTGTAATTTAAATTGTGCCTTAAATGAGCAGGAAAATATTATTTTTACATATAAGAAGTTAATTCTACACCAGAAGGAAGAAAACATCAATTAGCAGGAGACTGCTCCTTAATATTTATTCTATGTAATCATTCCTGCATTAGAGGATAGAACTAATAGATGAAAGAAAGATCAGTAAATAAACAACATGCAGATTTCACAATAGCAGGGCATATTTAACTATATGTATTCTAGTCTATCATGTAAACCAAAGGCAAGGGGGTATAGTGGAATATTTTAAATACAAATGTATTCTAGACATAAATATAGAGACAGATATTCACACACCACCTGGAGATAATTTAGACAAATATCCTGTGCAAATTAATAAAGAAAGTTGTAGAGAAGAGCTGGTAAATATTTTGTACTATTCCCAAAATTATTGAAGAGACTTAGATATTGTTACTATCAAAAATCCAAACTAGTGTGGGATGAGAACCACATACAAAAGCCTTGGAAAAGCAAACATTCCTACTACAAAATTGGTATAGATAGATTGATTTCTTGAATACCAAAATAAAATGTGGAGTTATAAGAATATAGGCAACTGAATTTCAATATGGAGAAGAACATTACAGTATTCACTAAAATATCACCATTTCATGAATATAGTTTAACCATGGTATGGCCTGAGAGTTTCCAGGCAATAAAATACACAGAATGTGGGGGATACAAAAATTGAAAATGCCATAAGCAAATATTAAGCTAGAGCCAAGCCAAAAAGAGTAAAAAGGGAACTCCGCTGGAACACATATTAATCCCCTAAATCAAAATGGGTATTATGGAAAGCAGGAAACAATAGATATATATATATATACAAAAATCCAAATGATTACAAGGCCACTGTGACCTGAGGAAAGTTCATAATACTCCAGGAGCTGATATAAATAGACATTCAGTGTTGGGATTTAACATGTATAATTGTCAAAATTTTACAACTTTATCAATACAATTTTTAATCTGTCGGAAACATTATAGAACAATGAGAGAAGAGCAGACTTCCTTTAACCAGTGTTTGGTGAATACCAACCTGCAAGTGACAAGAGGAGTCAATGTTAATGTCGAAGGAAGCCACGACTCTCAATGTTCAAGAGAGAGAGAGTAAGACGTAGGTCGTAGTTACCTGTAAGAGACAAAACCCCAAAATAAATATGATGCAGAACGTGATGAGGAAGAATAACGTGAACGAAGATAAAATGATAATTAGGAAGGGAATAGCTACCTGGTGAGAAAAAAACTCAAATCATCCATGACCTGTACATATAAATAGGAATTATTCATAAATACAACTTGGAGGTTGGCGTTCAAAATTAAATAAGGAAGCTAGCACTCTAGTGAATGAACAGTATGAATGGCACCCTACACAGGTCGAAAAACAAAAACGAACTAGAATGTCGAGAGGGCTAGGATCCCTCTAGCGCCATGCGAATGACCTCAGAGAAACCTTCGATAAGATTAAGGTAGAGGGTCAGCTCCAAAATCACACATTCGTTCCAGTCTAGCTCTTGAGAATATGCGTAAGGAAATACCAATACTATGAATTTAACCCATGCAAAATCGAATACCTTGAAATCAAAATAGCCAATTCTCTGCAAAACAATATAACAAATTGGGAGACGCAACACAATATTGAAAAATTGGTAGACGTAACTCAATCTAGAGCTAAACGAGGGCAAATGATCCATCTAAATCCAATAATCACAGTAAGGGCTCGAAGCATGGATCGTAATTATGAACCAGAAAAGGAAAGGCCATGTTAAACGGCAAGAACAAAGCGTGAAATCTCATACCTGAAATTGTTAATTGTAGCTCAGAGATACGCCAAAGACTGGACTGAGTCCCGCTCAGTTCCTATGGCACCGAAATTCACTGTCACGCAACAAACCAAACGCGTAGGAAGGAAAAAAATAACCGACGAACAAATTAACATGGTGAATTTATATCAAGGCCTCCTGAATCGATCAACGAAACCCTAATGCACAGAATGAATCAGCGTCGTCCACCTGGCAAGATCCAAAGGGTGAAGCCACATATTGAAGGGTTTAATGAGGAATGTACATCATACGTTCAATGTTTAATATGACAAGCAATGCAATTAAATGTCACAGCCTGCTGGCCGTGCCAGAGAAATTTCCTTGGCAACTAGGTAGGCTGACGGGAGGAGTCCAGAGTGATGTGGAGCTAACTCACATGACCATGAATGGACAGAGAACCATTACAACCTCTACGATGAGACGGAAAACCATATATGAGCCTACGTGGAATATAGCTTCACATCTCAATTTACAACAATGATGAACCAATTTGCAAAATTGTATTACGTGGAGGCCAACACAAAATATTTCAAATATTGATATGAACAAGGACGAGGAATCAATAAATAGACATGAGTGCTGTGTACGCATAGATATAAACATGAGTAAAATAAATCCCACTAAGGGTTATACGTCATCAACGAGTGGAGACACAGGGTAATAAACATAGTAAATCGAAGTGATTTAATATAGGCCAATTAACATATAACAATGTGGGAAACATGTGAAAGCGAATCGATTTCCCATAGGTGTATCAAATATATGAATAGGGGAATGTATACAAACAAAGGTGGGACATAAAATGGCTGATGATATATAATCCCATTAGGGGTTATGTTAATTATGGTTATGTTTTGTTACAAATCTATTTAAATTCCATTGGGGTTACAAATCTATTTCATTTCCATGTAATTTAATATAGTTGATACATGGAAATAAATCGAAATTGGGGAAACCATTCTGATCTGATCAAATCTGCAAAGTAATAATATAATACCTTGCTAGAATTTAACTTGAAAGGATGAATGAAATTTTTTTTTTTGGGAAGGAAAATGGGAGGTGTGACACAACCACTAATGGTATTCCTGGATGGGATCAAATAGATAGTCCAACGCTCAATACTGTGTGCCAATACCATGGTAAATTCCCCTGTTTTTATAAATTTAGAGCGTAAATGGGAATACACTACTTGGCACATACTTTTCCACGTACATATGCTACTTCGCCTTTAAAAACCCACGTATGCTTTGTGACATACCATTTTCATCATTGCTCTGGCCCTTACAGGAATTCCTTTCTCCATTACATCTAAACTACTCTGTAGATACATCAGATTTACATCATTAACAAATAGGACGAGTCAGTTTCCATCAAGGACAACTTCATCAAGTAGGTTGCCATCAACTTTATCAAGTAGGTTTCCATCAAGGACAACACTATGCATCATATTGCCAACATTTATTACAAAGGTTCAAAATTTTATACAAAATATTCAAAATAAAGAATTTGTATTGCCTTTATATTTCAAAATATATTTTAATAAATTGTTTTTATATTAGTAAGGAAAATGAGTAGAAAAATCAAATTAGTTTATTTTATTTCTATTAGACAAATCCTTATTTTTAGAAATTTCAATAAGCATGTAAATTTTATTTCAAGAAGCATTTATCTTTTCGAAATTCGTGTTAAAATTCAAAGCTAAATTCCAATTAAAATTTCTATCAATTTGGAAAAAAAAAATTAAAGAAATAGTAATTAAATATTAACAGTTTTTAACTTGATAAACCATATTTTTTTTTAAATATAAAAACTTTAAAATATTTTAAATTACAAAATATAATGTTAAATAAAATATAAAATATAATGTTACATTTCATTATCAATAATATAAAACTAAATTTCATAAAGTATAATGTTAGATTTACAAAATATTTTAAATATAAAATATAATGTTAGATTTCATTATCAATAATATAAAAATAAATTTTATAAAATGTTAAATATAATTTTCTTCAATGCTGGGTACCTCCTCCTCATTCTTCGGGACCCGGTGTGGGTTAAAATAACTGTTCCAGCCGGTTTTAGCATGAGAAGCATCTTCTGCTCTCGTCCATGAATGGTAAGATGACCTTGGAAAAGTAGTCCGTGGGAACCTTTGGAAAGCTGCAGAAGGTTCGATTGCTAAACCTCATTTCGAAGAAAAGCTGGGGTGTGAGCTGAAAATTACATTGAAGCTGAAACTTAAAATACTACCGACAATGAGGAATAACACATTTCTGAGTTGCTTAAACTTAACATAGCATGAAAAAAATACTAACGATACCAAAATAGAAAAATTACGAAGACAAGAGTAGCAATATACCAAAACATATTTGAGCTCAAGATACAAAAATAGTATAAGTACTAAGACAAGGAGTAAAAGTATACTAACACACAAATTCGAGCTTAATAGACACACACCGCCTTATTACATTTCCTCCTCCACGCAATTTTAGGACATGCCATCATTTTCTACTTGTTGGAATATTTGAAAATTCCAGAACAACAATGGAGAGAGTAATACTCTCCTCTTCTAACACAGGGAAATTAAAAATTCTTGATAGGAGATAGAGTTTCCACTTGAAATCTAAAATTCTATTCCTTCAAAAAAAACTTTTACAATGCTTCTTCCTCAACATAAGGAATAACAAAATAAGACTGCCGCAAACGTAGTGCAGAAAAAGAAAAACTCACTGTCTATCTTTCTATGAAAATCAACACACTGCTGGGTGTTTTTAAAACGATACTCTGTCTCTGTAAAATTAACACTGCTGTGTGTTTTTACAATTTGCACTGCTGTGCATATACATAAAAAACTTACGTTTCCTACTCTGCTTAACGGGCCTTTTACGTTTTATAACCAAAAAAAAAAAAACTAAAATTAAAACATAAGACTATGTCGGGGCCCACATAATAAAATGTGCAAACCTTAATAAAACTTAGACCATGGACTTCAAACGGTAATTAAACCACCCTTCATAACCATTTTGGGTTGCAAAAGAGCCCGCTGACGTCAAGGTCTTTGTGACCCAAAATCCCAATTAAAACTGCCCTATAAAGCGTATCGGGTTCGTTTTGGGCCCGCTAATGTTAGCCCAAATGTCACCCGAAATTCCAATACAATCCGCCTCATAAATCTTTCGGGTTCGAAACTTCAACTGTGTGAATGGACCAAACAAAGATCCACTCAAATCATACTCTTCCATGTGGTTTGATGACTGTCTGTAGGGACCACTGCACCTGTGGACTGTTGAGGTGGTCGTGGGACCACAAAAGCTCCCGTGTACACAAAGAACGAATACTGTGTCCTTTAAATACAAACCCTATTTTTCTTTTGAAACACAAAGCTTTTTTTTCCAGAAATAACTCTCTGTTCTGAACTGAAAGACTGGTGCTACATTAACATTTGGCTGATCAACAAAATGGCAAGTGGCTGAGTACAAAAACCTGGAGAAGGAAAATGAAAGCTACTACTACTGTCAGTGATTTTGAAAACAATTTTCGAAGGCAACTCATTGTACAGTGTAGCGGTTGAAAGTAATATTTCAACACTCCCCCTTACTTTCAATTGCTGGCTTATCAGTCATACCCAGGCATTTTCTCAAAAATTTGAAACTCTTCTGTCCCAATGGCTTGGTCAAAATGTCTGCAAACTACTCTTGTGTTCTGCAGTGTTCCAAAACAATTTCTCCATTATTTACCAATTCTCTGATGTAATGACAATTTGTGTCAATGTGTTTCGTTCTCTTATGAAACACAAAATTATTTGATAATGAAATATCTAAGCTATTGTTACAATAAATCATTGTTCCTTTTGTCTGATCTTGGCCTAAACTTCTCAACATCCTCCTCATCCAAATTGCTTGACATGCTGCTTCCGTAGTTGCCACATATTCTGCCTCTGTTGTAGAAAATGCTACAATGGGCTGCTTTTTAGAAGCCCATGAAATGGCTCCTGAACCCATGTGGAAAACATAATTGGAAGTGCTCTTCCAATCATCTACAATTCCATCCCAATCACTGTCAGTGTATCAAACTAAATCTGAACATTCTAAAGTAGTATATAAAATTCCATACCTTTTGGTACCTTTGACATACCTCAGAATTCTCTTTGCTGCTTGCCAATGTGCATCCTTTGGCTTCTCCATGAATCTGGAAATCAAACTAACAACATGCATTATGTCGTGCCTAGTTCCAGTCAAATACATGAGGCTGCCAACTATGCTCTTGTACAAGCTAGGATCAAAATCCTTGCTGATGTCCTCTCTGTTGAGCTTTAATCCCATCACTGTGGGAGTGATCGCCACTTTGCTGTCCTGCATATTAAATCTTTCCAGCACTTCATGAACATATTTTTCTTGTGAGATAAAATTCCCATTTTCATATTGTTCTACTTCTATTCCAAAGAAGTATTTCAACAAACCCATCTCATTCATTTCAAATTCTTCTTTCATGACTATTTTAAAATTTTCAATAAGGTAATCATCATTGCCTGTGAAAATAACATCATCAACATATAAAACCACAATCAACATTTTACCATCTTTTTATTTGATGTACAGGGTGGGTTCTCCCTCACACTTTACAAATACATTTTCTAGTAGATAGGAGTCTATCCTACTGTACCACGCTCTTAGCGCTTGCTTCAACCCATAAAAAGCTTTCTTCAACTTTCACACTTTGTGCTCTTGGCCTTTCTTTTCATAGCTGAGAGGTTGTTCAATGTAAACCTCTTCCATTAACACTCCATTTAGGAATGCTGACTTCACATTCATTTGGTAAACTTTCCACTTGTTTTTTGCTGCTATGGACATCACTGCTCTCACGGTTTCCATTCTAGCAACCGGTGTGAAAGTTTCCTCATAATCTATCCCATGCTTCTGATTATATCCCTTGACAAAAATTCTAGCCTTATGTCTCTCTATTTTTCCTTTAGCATTACTCTTGGTCTTGTAGACCCATTTAACTCCAATGACATCTTTACCTTTTGGGAGTTCAACCAAATCCTAAGTTTTGTTTCTCTCTATGGCATTAATCTCTTCATCCATAGCTTCTATCCATTTTCTATCCTTAATAGCATCCTCAAAATGAATAAGGTCATCAACATGACAAAATAAAACAAACAAAGAATTGATATCTTCATTTTCTGCCTCTTGTGCATAAATGTGATTCAAATTTCTGAACTTCTTACCTCTTTCATTAGTTGTACAAGTGCTTGAAGAAGCATTTGAATTTCCTCCTTATGGTGTGCTTGGAGAAGCACTTTCGTTTCTCCTCAAGGGCGTGCCTTGCTGCTCTTGTGTTGGTGCTGCTGTTTGGGGATGTATTTCAACCAATTCATCATCATTTTCATCATGAGATAAACAGTGTTTAACATTCACTGTTTTGTCTATGCTTCCATCCCAAGCTTCCTCTTCAATAAACTGAACATCTCTGCTCACAATAAACTTCTTGGTGGATGGGTTGTACAACCTGTAAGCCTTGGATTCCTCATTGTATCCAATGAAAATACATTTCTCCCCCTTGTTGTCCAACTTCTTCCTTAGTTGATCTGGAATGTGTGCATAAGCCACACATCCAAAAACCTTTATGTGTGTGACACCTTGCTTTATGCCACTCCATGCCTCTTCCGGCACTTTGTTCATAATTGCTTTTGTAGGGCACCTATTCAAAATGTACTCTACACAATGTACAGCTTCAACCCAATAATCATTAGGCAAATGCTTTGCATTTAACATACTCCTTACCATGTCCATTATGGTTCTATTCTTCCTTTCGGCTACTCCATTTTGCTACGGATTATATCTAGTTGTAAACTGATTTTGAATACCATTTTCTCTACAAAAACATATAAAATCCTTAGAGATATACTCATCTCCTCTATTAGTCTTTAGGACTTTGACATTGTCACGTCTCCCAAACCCATTTTTTTTTTTTTTTTCTATATCATGGGATTCTGTTATTATTTAGTAACATCCAATATACCTCATGGTTACTCCTCCTAAATTTCTTAACTCCTCTTCTATAAGTGGTTCATTTTACTCCGAATAAAGTTCAACATGTCTCTCTTAAGGTCTATATTCATAATAGGTCTATATTCATCACCCCTGTGATGAGTGCTACCCATATAACATCACTCAATATTCTCCGCTTTATGCGTCGATAACAATTATAGTTTTTATACTGAATCACCTACAATGCAGACTGTTATCCGGGGTTTAGATCCTTTTCAGTACTTACAGACAGCCATGGAATACAAGCATTTCCATGAGGATTTTTTGGCTTGACCTCCCCTCTTCTCAGTTCATATAGTAGACTTATATATCTATATATTTTACTTTGTATTTCTCAGCTTTTCTGTTCAGGATGATCACTAGGCCCTTAATCAAACTTCCCAGTTTGCCGGCCTGCTAACATTTTCAATATGTTAAAGTTTCAGCATCGAGGTATAGATGTATGCCTCCTCTCATACATCTATCTCTACGCAGTTAACCACCATTGCTCCACTACTTTCCCAGTAGTTTCTATGGATGGTAACCAGATGCTCTGTTCATGGTATTTTACACATGCTTACAATCTTCCCTCACACAAACTTTTATTACACAATAGATTTTTCAATAGGATTTTTCCCCCCTTATTTGTCTGTTATAACCATTCAACATGTGTGACACTATGGTACAGATTCAACTGTTCCATGGGAAAACTAGGAAACATCTCCTCTTGCTTCACTCCAATGGAGGGAGAGAATACTGAACTGGATAGTTTAGAATCCCTAGTGTTAGATCCTCGTACTTAGTTAGGATTCAATTGCTACCTCCATATGTGTACCATTACATTTAATAGAATACTGTAAATTCTAATTTTTACAATTCTTCCCATTGTAACACAGCTGAGGGTTGTTATTCCCTACTTTCTGTTATTGATCACAGTGAATTCTGTGCCATCAGTATTGTTATGATAGATTTAGTTGTTTGGAACTTAATGTTCATGGTTACTGGTTTGTTAACATCTTCTGTTTATACACATAGAAATTAAATACTCCTTTAAAATATAGCCATCTATACCTATACACAGTTATTATATTGGCTGCTCAATTGATCTATCATCTCAAACCTCATTATTTCAATGTACTCATCTCTACACCCAACCATTTGTCTCTACTGTCAATAGCTGTAGTTGCAATTACATAAGTTATTGAACCATTAATCCATATAACAGTTGCATAATGCAACATAACATAACAATTCATACATTCCATAATGTTCTATAACATCACAATTTCATAAATTGCATAAAGGAATATAACATCACAATTTCATAAATTGCATAAAGGAATATAACATCACAAATTCATAAAACAGGGATATGTTTAACACCGAATTACAGATATCTCCAAATTTATGCATGCACACCTCTACTATGACCAGTCCTCCCAACCTTAGAATCCTCTTTATCTCCCAGGATTCACCCCCGAGCAGAGATCCTCCAAGAACAGACTAACCTCAATCTGTTCTGGAGCAGCTTATTTAAGCTGTGCTTTCCCCAAAGCCTGTTTCCAATTCTGCGTCCAGAATTTCAGGATGCTTTATTCCCGTTTAGCCTAGGCTTCCCATTCTGGGACTCTTTAAAGCTGCTTTAAGCTTTTCCTCAGCTTTTCCAGCTTTTTTCTCACCTCTTCCCAACTACTCCTCTTCATTGGGGAAATTTAGATTTTTCCTCAAAAATCTAAATTAGAAATTATTTCTTTCAAGGATTTTTGAAAGATTTGGGGAAAGTCTTTTTTCCTTTTCCATCACCTCATGGATTAGGCATATGATCTCATTTTCTCATCTGGTCATAGTGCATACATAATATTTTATTTATTTTTCATAATTAAATAATTAACCACATCCACACAATAATCATCCACTGGGGTCCACTCCCCTTTGGATTTATGTTCAAATGTCTCATTTGAAAAGAATAGAACTTGGGGGTGTTACAGACATGCAGCCCACTTTGGTTCTCCACAAGTGCTTTGAAATTGAAAAATATTTCAAACACTTCACTTTTTTTTTTCAAAAAGTAAACCCAATTTTCTCTTGTAAAATCATCTATGAATGTTAACATGTAGTGGCTGCTAACAAGCGATGGGGTTTGCATCGGTCCACACAAATCTGAGTGGACAATCTCTAAGGGTTCCTTTGCTCTTATGCTTTTCCTAGAAGGAAAACTCTCTGTGTTGTTTCCCCAAGATACAATCTTCAAAAACGTTGTCCAACTTCTCTATCAATGGTAAACCTCTTACAATTCCTTTTTTATTCAACAAGTTAAGACCTCCAAAGTTGAGATGTCCAAATCTCAAATGCCACAACCAATTTTCATCTTTTGGTTCGCTTTGGATAGCCTCTTGTACCACTGCTGCTTTCTCTTCAGCATTCTTCAAATCTGCTCTCATTCTAAGAGGGAACATCCTATTCCTTGTCATCTTCACTTCAACAATACATTGTTTGCTGGGTAGTTTGTCCATGATGGTACAAACATCATCCTCAAAAAATACATTGTACCCCTTTTGAACAAGGTGTCCAATACTTAAGAGATTACACTTCATTCATGGAACATAATAAACATCTGCTATGGATTTATTTGTACCTTTCCTTGATAAGACATTTACATTTTCTTTTCCCATAACAGAAACTTTTCTATCAGTTCCTAGTGTGAATTGTGACTTCACACTCTCATCTAACATAGAAAACATTGTTATGTTTCCTTTCATGTGGTTACTAAAACCGGAGTCTAGAAACCATAAATCCTCATTCTTTTCTTCAACCATATTACGAGCTAAAAACAAATTATCTTGGTTGATATTTTCTCTACTGAAATTTGCACTAGTTCTATTTCCCATATCATGCTACTTCTTTCTACATTCATTAGCATAATGAACTTATTTTTTACAATAGTGACATTGGACATTGGACTTATCATACCTTTGTCCTTGAGCATTTTGCTGACCACTTTGCTAGGTGCTGCCTTGGTCTTGATGCTGATTTGGATCGTTGCCCCTTCCTTGAGAATTTTCTGGACTGTTCCTTTCACCTCTGTTTTGGCTTCTGCCTCTTCCTCTCTTGTTACCTATGCCTTGCCTTCTTTCTCTTCTGAAAGATATTTGGGTCTTAAAGGCATGCTCAGGGGATGAGTTTTCACTCCTACCCAATCTCTACTCATGAGTCATCAGTGATGCATGTAGCTCATCCACTGAAAAATTTGTAGATCCTTAGTCTCCTCTATGGTGGTGACAATCACATCGAATCTTGAGGGTCAACTCTTCAAGATTTTTTCCACAATCCTCTTGTCTTCAAGAGTCTCTCCATGAGATCTTATTTGTGTGACCATTCCAATCACATGAGTGAAAAATGAGTCAATGTTATCTGACTCCTTCATACAGAGAGTCTCAAAGTCTCTCCTCAGCAACTTAATTTTTGTTGTCTTCAACTTTTCCATGCCTTGATAGGCTGTCTTGAGAGTTTCCCATGTTTCTTTGGCTCTCTTGGCTGTTGGTATCCTCAGAAACACACTCTCATGCATTGCTTGATACAATAAGAAGAGAGCTTTGGATTCTTTCTTCCTATTCCTCTTTAGCAACTATTTCTCTGCCTGAGTTAAATCATCAAACTCTTCTTCGTCTGGTGGCTCTTTCAAGCCATCCTCAAAAAATTCCCACAATTCTTGGGAAGCAAATAAAGCTCTCATAGTTATTGACTAGTAGTCATAATTTTTCCCATTAAATTGTGGGAGGTGGATATTTCCAATACCCATGCTAGTGCTGGCTCCAACCATTTTGCACTCTTAACTATGATTCGAAAACACTTCACTGTGTATTTAAAATAGCTAACTGTTCTGCAATAGTAACACAATAAATTGTATAGAGAAATCACTTGAATTCTTTTCGGCTGAGTCTTCACACTGTTGGAGAAGTTGCTGCAACAAAGAACTCCTTCCTTTAGCTTCTTTGATCTTCAAAGAGCCTGGACTAAATCCGATACCATGTTGGAATATTTAAAAATTCCAGAACAACAATGGGGAGAGTAATACTCTCCTCTTGTAACATAAAGAAATTAAAAATTCTTGATAGGAAACAGAGTTTCCACTTGAAAACAAAACTTCTATTCATTAAAAAAATATATATATATTACAATGCTTGTTCCTCAAGAGATGGAATAACAAAATAAGACTGCTGCAAATGTAGTGAAGGAAAAAACAAACTCACTCTCTCTCTTTCTATGCAAAACAACACACTGCTGGGTGTTTTTAAAACAATACTCTATCTCTGTAAAATTAATACTGTTGTGTGCTTTTACAATTCGCACTGTTGTGCATATACATAAAAAACTTACGTTTCCTACTCTGCTTCACGGGCCTTTTACCTTTTATAACCAAAAAAAAAACTAAAATTAAAACATAATACTATGTCGGTGCCCACATAATAAAATACACAAACCTTAATAAAACTTAGACCCCGGACTTCAAATGGTAATTAAACTGTCCTTCATAATGATTTCAGGTTGCAAAAGAGCCCGCTAACATCAGGGTCTTTGTGACACAAAATCGCAATTAACCCTGCCCTATAAAGCTTATTGGGTCCGTTTTGGACCTACTGACGTCAGCCCAAATGTGACCCAAAATTCCAATCCAATCCGTCTCATAAATCTTTCGGGTCCGGAAATTCAACTACGCGAACAGCCCAAACAAAGATCGGCTCAAATCATACTCCGCCACATGGTCTGCTGACTGGCTGCGGGGACCACTGCACCTGTAGACTATTGATGTGGTCGTGGGACCACAAAAACTCCCACGTACACAAAGAATGAATATTGTGTCCTTTAAATAAAAACCCTGCTTTTCTTTTGAAATGCAAAGCTTTTTTTTTTGCAGAAATAACTCTCTGTTCTGAACTGAAAAACTGGTGCTGCATTAATGTTTGACTAATCAAAAAAATGTCAAGAGACTGAATACAAACACCTAGAGAAAGAAAATGAAAGCTGCTACTACTGTCAGTGATTTCGAAAACAATTTTGGAAAGCGGCTCATTGTACAGTGTAGCGGTTGAAAGTAATATTTCAACACTACTCACTGCGTGTTGCGTTCTGGATATGTTGCTCCCACGACTTCCTTGGTTTTTTTCATTTCACCGTTCACCATTGCAGCCAATACCTTACCTACACTACAAATATTCCAATTGATGATATCGATAAGTCAGCGGATGGTTACATCATCAAGATGTGACAGTAGTGGGCATTCGAAGAAAAATAGGAGCAGGAGAAAGACTCGGAGGACGTCTTCCCCGCCACGAATATAGTTTCGACTCCTCATCAGACTGACGTAGAAGATATCGATGAGGATCTTCATGCTTATATCAATAACACTTGGTAGCAGTGGTCGTTAAATAAACGTCAAGAGATCATGGAAGCAACAAGAGATCCTGGATGCAACAAGAGATCCTGAAATGGATTGGATAGAAAATGAAAGGATTGTTCTATTTTTACCAGTCTTATTATCCATCGATAGTAATATGTTTATAAGCTATCTATGTACCTTCTCTGGATAGTAATATGTTTATAAGAAACCAATTCTTATATGATATATATATAGTTATGAAGTTAATTGTGTGTGTTTAAGTGAGTTTCCTTCCAAAATAATTTGGAATCTATAATAAATTTAGGTTGAGAGCTTTAAGCGTGTGGAACAATAACATAACATGTATTCACAGATGACAACGCTAACTGGTTTGCACACAATTTGGGTAGAGAGAAAGATGCACAGTGATTTACTGTCTGAGGATGAACATTGCTCCCTGGGCTTACTTCACCTTCCATAACACTTGTCCACATAAATTGGTCTGGGGGTTTCTCTTTTTGTTGCTCCCTAAGGAGTAGGGACTGGGCAGTTTCTGTTTAATTTTAATTTTAATTAGACTGAGTTGGAAAGTGTACATTGATCAAAATTAAAATTGTTTCATTATTGAAAGTTAATTATATTAAACGCTTAGTCAAATATTTTACGGGGGCTAAATAAGTGCAGTAATTTAATTACTTATTATTAGTCCCTTGGCCATTCGGGCTGCAGTGAGTCTTGTAATCGGTTTTTTTAGTTTTTATTAATTTTACATGGAAACAAAAACTAATTAACCTAATGTTGTGGACATATATTCTATAAAGTGTTAAATCACCTTTTATTTCGTCAATAATTTTTACTCCCCTTTATTTCAATCAATAAAAATTTTAGTCTTCTTTAGCGTCATATGGAGGCAAAATGTAAGAAAACTTAGAATAAGTCTAAAGTAATACATATAGTCTGGGATTTACTTCACTAATGTAACATTAATAGTTAACATTTTATGTTTAAAATTGAAAACATATATTTGCATCGCGATTTCATTCTATGCATGCAATTTGATTTCATTGTTTGTCTGCAATTTCATTGTATGCATGCCAGACACTTGTTTTTGAAAATATTTGCCATGTGGCACCTAAGTTATTCGTGGTGCTTGTGTAATTCACTGCTTTGAAGAACATATGAAAGTTTTTCTCTCTTCTTGTAGATATTATTTTTACTAAAACTCGGGACATTATTTCATTTTCTTGACAGCTTGATGAATGGCCATGAAAACTGTTCTTAGAGCCATAGGAAAACTGCAATGAATACTGTTCTCAGAGACGTCCGCAAGCTCGAAAGCTCACAGCACAGGTTTCGACTTGTAATTTTTTTCAATCTTTTCTTTTTTAAGGAAGGCTTTTACGTTCATTCTGGTTATAAAATTCGTTCCAGTGGTTTTTAGGAAGGAAACGACGGTGTCTTGGAAAATTTATTGGGGCCTTCTTCGTTTTTCCTCAAGTATTCACTAGCTCCTGCAATGTCTACCCATAAGATGCATTAACTTAAAATTGGGACTAATGCTATCATTAGTTCTTAGCATTTATTGTTTAAGATAAAGCGAAACATATGTGATACGTATGTTGAGCAAACTTGAAACCAAATAGCGAGCATGTTGTGGGCATGTTAGCCATTTGTCATAGCCGCTGCGCACGTTAGCGATTTCTCACAGTGGCTAATCCCCAACTTCATGGTGTGTTTTTCATGCTGTTGCAATTTCCTGCATCTCTTTGTTGAGACATGTTTAAACCAATTCAATTCATCATGAGAGACACATGTACATAAAAATGACACATGCATAAAAATCAGAATTCATCGGGTATAACTCCTTGATCATATGTTAGTCGTTCTTTTTTCGATGTTACGTAGATAATTTATCTAGTTTACAAAATAGCTAGATAAAGATGCAAGTCAATCATATATATGCGAGTGTCGATTCAATTTCCATTTACTAGTTTACATAATTGTTCATAGCATCAAAATTTCAAAACAATAAATCAAAATAGGAAACACATTATCTTAATTTTTTTAGGGGCATTATTGATACTTAATAATCATAATAATTGTTCACAGCATCAAAATTTCAAAACAATAAATCAAAATAGGAAACACATTATCTTAGTTTTTTTTGGCATTATTGATACTTAATAATCATAGATATGTGAGTATCAATTCAGTTTCCATTTACTAGTTTGCATAATTGTTCACAGCATCAAAATTTCAAAACAATAAATCAAAATAGGAAACACATTATCTTATTTTTTTTTGGGCATTATTGATACTTAATGAATTTAAGGCTCCATCAGCTTAGGCTCCAATTTCACACACAAAGACAGAGGTAGACATAGCACTAGTGATTGATCCTTATTCAACAACATATTATTTAGTTGTAGACCGAGAGGCTCTTGGCGAACTCGGCGGAAGGAATGAGATAGGCCATTCCAACTTCAATTCACAATTTTTCAGAAATATGCAAGGAATTCTCCAGCATTGGAGAGTATATATATTCTTCCTGGTAATCAAATCAGTAGAAACGCAATTCAAAATCAAGAACAGTAAGAGCCTGAAGGTGTAGGTAGCAGCTGCTAATGAAAAGTAATGGTCTAGTTCAGTCCCCGTCATGTAGTTAATTGAGAATGAAGCAGTCGCATGCAAAGCACAACCACAAAAAATGCCATGAATGCAAATTGAACAAAGCTGCCATGAATGGAAATTGCACAATTTTTTTATCGATAATCGATCGCACCTACTATCTTAAAGAATTACGAAACCAGGGACATATATATTCTTTCGATTTATTAACCTCAATATGCATATTCTGATGGAAATTTCTGATAATTTCGAACAAAACAGAGGAAGCAAAGTTTCTCAACTCAGCACAAAAAAATGAGAGAAATCTGGACATAGAAGATATGGAGAAAAGCTCTGTTTTTATTAACCATAAAAATGACAATAAAAATTACAAACTTCTTCAGAACTATAGTTCTGGAATAATCAAAAACTCCATACTCTGTTTTTACAAATTTTGTTTCTACACAGATTGGTGTTTCAGCAATAGGTAGACAGTTGCTGAAACTCAACATAGTCAGTTGCTGAAACTCAAAGACAGTTGCTGAAACTTCCTGTAAAATGCATCGCTGCTCCAAAACACAACGACTCTATTTTTCCTCTATTTTTCTTTATTTGTCTTCTTCTCTATATTTTTCTATTTCTCAAACTCTATAACATCAAAAAGAACTATTTTTCATTACATTTATATGTTAAAAACATATTTGACTCTAAAGCATTAAAATAATACAAATATCTTCTAATATTATCTGCGTATTGAATGAAGCAAGCGGTGGTACCTTTTGGGAAAAATGAAGTCAGCTGATTGCAGGCTCAATAACTTCTGCAAATTTAATGTGT